>MJUT01040402.1:224920-254981 GCA_002080005.1 Gigantidas platifrons | reverse complement strand
TAAATAGCTATTGTAGACTATGCTGTGTCTGAAATAAATAGCTATTGTAGACTATGCTGTGTCTGAAATAAATAGCTATTGTAGACTATGCTGTGTCTGAAATAAATAGCTGTTGTAGACTATGCTGTGTCTGAAATAAATAGCTATTGTAGACTATGCTGTGTCTGAAATAAATAGCCCTTTATTAGTATTTGACAGATAAAAATCATTTGATCAGTCACACATTTTTGGAATCTGTCCTGTCATGTATTTTGGAAAGACAATGTTTCCTCATAATTAATTGCAATTTATCAACATTTAATTAAGTGGTATGGAAATTTCAATAAAGTTTTATTTTTTGATGAATTATAAATTTTTAATCACTTGTGTGGCTTTTTGATATATTTTTCTATAGGTGTGATGAAAACAAAGGATTTACAGGTTCTTTTTGACAAATCTGCCTTCCAACCAGAAGATTTACTCAGCTACATCTGTGGACTGTTAGAAAAATTTGAAGTAGCATTACAGTTTGACAATGATAAGTTGTTGATTCCATCACTACTGCCAACAGAGAGTGGTATGGAGCACGTCATTAATACTAACATGGATGCCAAGGTATGTAACTGATACTGTCACTGCAGAGCATAATTTCAACATAGGACCGTAATGGAAAACAAAAAAATCTCAGATACTAAAAATGGATTGAATCTAAACAGTACATAAGTTGGTCATTTGATTTTGATTTTGATTTTGATTTTTTGTTTGGATCGGAAATCCAAGTTGGCTGACTTCATAGGACATTGTTTAACTATAGGAATATAAAAAGTTTTTATGTCAAACTTGTTTGAACAGAAATGTGCACGAATAACCAAGTGAGTGATACAGGCTCCGGTGGGCCTCTACTTCCACAATAAATTAGGTTATATTTGATTTTGGTGATTCTAGCAGTAGGTCAGTACACTTGAATTTCGTCTATGAAATTGTCATTCGTAGTGTAGCGCTTTACCGGAAGCAGACTGGACAGGACTGACGATACATTCATGTTGGAAAATTACTTGTTTATAGATTTTAATAAAAAATACAACCATTCTGCACTTCGATTTTGTGTCTTTCTTTACATACCTGAATGATCCTGACCCAACTTCCTCTACGCCACACCACTCGAATTTTGACGATGTGCAAAACATGCCATAGAAATAACAAACGTGAAAAAATTTAACGTTGCTTAATGAAATATATTGAAGAAAAATCACTTACCTTTATGTCGGGTTGTCCACAAAAATATCCATGTGTATTTTTCAACTCTATTTAACAATTTTTGAATCCTCATTTTTTTAAAGTCACAAAAAGTCAACAATTGAAAGAATTCAACAGTTCATAAAAACGCTAAAATTAACATATATACAGCTTGTTTCTGCAAGATAATATGGTTACTTGCAGCAGTGCATGTGACGTAAAATCGACGAAATATGAGTGTTGACGAAATTCGAGTGGTTGACGAAATACGAGTGTGCACGAAATTCGAGTGGTTGGCCATACCTGTTTTTAAACAAGAAGCCCAAAGCTTTAACATTTCAATCTCGACTTGTTGCTGTCAAATCTTGGCGTCACAAGTATGTAGATCTTTATCTATAAATAGTAAAAATGTATTGAAGAATATTTTCATTTGGTGACAATTTTAATAAAAAAAATCTACAGTTGATATTAGGTGGAATAAATGTACAGTAGATGAAATGAGTAGAATGAAATATAACACCACCACATTTTTATGCCTATCCCAAAAGAAGGCATGGATGTCTATCAGCATATATTGTGTGGATGGATGGTATGCATAGCAGTTGTCATAGGTCTGCACTGCAGACACAATGCTTTCGGGGCATGAATTTTGCTCTAACCATACTGCAAGGACCCTTGGCACAGAATAAATGTTGAGATTGATTAGGGGCATTCTAATGTTACCCATTTCCAAATGGCCCCAATGTACCAAAAAGTTTTTGTTTGTCTGTGCAACATTGATATTTCAACCAATTTTGATTTTCTTCTTTTATGTTCTTTATATAATTAGGAGATAACTGTATTGTATTTGAAAATTTCACGGCATCAATTGGAGATTTGATGGTTGCTAATTGAGTTTACTGGCGATGCTATCGCGTCGCCAGTAAACAGATATATGCAATCATTAAATCGACAATTGATGCTGTGAAATTTTCAAATACAATACAGTTATCTCCATTCTAATGTAATCATGTGTATTGATGTGTATTGCCACATTATTCACAAGATGACGTAAGCGGTAATCAGTTAAAATTGTAAAAATATCTCATGCTATTTTAACCGTGGAATTTATTATTATTATTATTATTATTACAAGGCATTTTTATAGCGCATTATATAACAATACAATTACTCTAAGCGCTTAATTTATACCGTGAAAATTACACCATTGAATCGACAATTAATGCCGTGAAATTTTGAAATACAATACAAGTATATCCTAGGGCTGAAACAATACAGTTAGATCACGATACGATACGTATCGTTTAATATCTCAACGGTACTATTACTTACGATACGATACGATACATTATTATATTTTGTGATGAATATTCTTGATCGCTATTTTGAAGCCAAAATATTTCCAAACGTGGAATCGAAGGCTTGCCAGTGGGTCCTTTATCTTAATTTGATCAGTGGAATTGGCGCCAGCATCTTGTTCGGCCATAATTATTTTATTTCTACCTCCGCGGTGAAGGTTTCCAAAAGAAAAAGCAAAAAATAATGACGATCGGTCCCGAGCTCGTATCGAATCGGAAACACGGCAAGTTGCACCCGTACACCGAAATTTAGAAAAATATCATTGATTTTCGGTACCCCAGTGTATCGTTTCACCCCTAGTATCTCCATTCTAATGTAATCATGTGCATTGCCACATTATTGACAAGATGACATAAGCGGTAATCTGCAAAAATTCTCATGATATTTCAACCGTGGAATTGATACCTTGAAAATTATAGCATTGTCCAATCACAAACCAGGAATATTAAACAACTACATTAGAATTCTCTTTATGTAGTATGCCAACAGATTTTGTTTGACTCTAACTATTTAAGTAAGGGGGTCAAATTGGGCCAACACCCACAATTTTGAATTGTTATTTCATGTCCGATTTATTCTCTAGATACCTTATGAATTTTTCCTACCTGCATTTTTTTTACCTAGCTCTTATGGTTTCTGAGATATAGTGGGTCAAAGGGAATCAAATGACTAAAATTATAGCTTTTTTTGTTTGTGATTTTTTTTCCATTGAATTGCTCAAACTAAATTCTGCCTGGAGTATTGAAGAGATTTTTTGTAGCTCTTACAGTTTCCAAGATAAATTAAAAGGGACAATTTGAATTTTTTTTATTTGAAGTCTGATTTTAATGGATATTTCTTTCTCTAAAAATATCTGTATGGAATTCCCTCCTGTACATTACAAACAGGCTCTACCTAGTTTTACTTTTGGTTAAAAATAAACATTTTCAGTAAAACTGGTGCAGGGTGAAGCACTTTGTAGACTGGTTGTGGTCATGTCATGCTGTGACTGTTATAGCCCCTATTATTTGTTCAATTATTTGAGGTAATAGGTAGTAGTTGTTCGTTCTGTTGATATTGGTAAAATTGTTGAAACTTTTTTTTTTCATACTTTTGATTATTTTCAGATTTATTTAAAAGAACAATTAATTGGTCAAAGAGGATCATGGTCATCAGTATCATCAAATGAATCAGTTAAAACCCAACAAGCGGTTGAATCACCAACATCATCATTGATACTACTAAATACCATACCTACCAACAATGTTACATTTGCATGTTGTCGTCTTTATATTATGACATACTTTCCAAGTGGATTTTGGCCTAGACTTATTACAAGGATATTGGCAGATCAAAAGTTTTTATCTGTTGTTTTAAACCTTTTTCCTTTACCCACTGAAGTATTAGATATGTGTCCTAGTTTGAGGAACAATAAGCCATTTTGGCAACCATGGCAGACAGGACTACAATTGATTCACCATGGCACAGTTATTTTCCGTATCAAGGAGATTCACACTGGAAAACCAGGGCTATGTACATACAGCAGACACAGCCTTAAATGTTTCCTGGAAGATCAATGGCTACCCTTAGACATGAAAAACAGTGTTGTCTTGGAAATGTGTTTCCCTTCTGATTCCATCACATTCAGCTTTGCTGAAAACATGGAAAATAGACCGTATCAAACACTTGTCTTTTCAAGAAAGGAGCAAATATTTTTAGAGGAAAAGTCAACAGCTTCATTTCTGGTAAAGATAACAGAGCATGTTGACAATCTTCTACAAGACTGGTATCCTGATATTGCAGGTTCCCGGTTTGAACAAAATTGCTTTGGACGGTACCTGATAACAAGAGTAATTCCTTGTCCATACTGCTTACAGAATATAGTGAAGAAAGAACATGGTAGAGACACCAGTATACAGTGGCAGCTTGTTAGTAGACACTCCATTGATGTCTTGTCAGCATTAGATGTTGAAGATGATAGTGAAGATGAAGAAGAGTAAGTCATTCTTATTGCCATGGTAACTTTGATTACTAGAGTTTCATCAGAAATTGATCTAAAGTTTAAAATCACATTTTAAGGTCACTTGTTGCAGTGGCATATGAATAGATTCTCATCAGTGTGTATGTTTTCTAATAAACGTCTCACATTTTTTCTTCTCAAAAGCAATCGGTTAAATTATATGAAATTTTGTAGTGTAGGAATATTCCCGGCATGGTCCTCTTTCAAATGTTCTTTATGAGTAGCAAACAATAACAACAATCTTCTTTGAATCTACATGACTTAGAATTTCTACATTGTAGTAATGTTCCTTTGATCTTCTAACACAGATATCATTCCACTCAAAAAGACTATCTCAAAAATGAATGACAACGTAAACATGGACATTATAATAGCAAGATCGGAGAATGGGTAACATTATTTTCTTTACAATTTACGAATATAATGTTACCCATTTTAAAACTGGATACAAACTATGACTTCCATGAATTATTTCTTAAATATAACATGGAATGAATTATAGATGTATTGTTTTAGTAACAAGTTAAATCTACTAGTTTTACCTTTTTATATTGATCAGAAATTCAACAATACTGCCACTTCAGTATAAAGTTTAACTGAGAACACTGAGAAAAATGTATAAAAGTATGCTTCTCTGAATCTACTAAGACGTGAAAGCAAACATGGATGTAATGGTCCTTGTATGGTCTTCTATGTAATATCCCTGTTTTTCTAATTCAAAATCCTGAACTACATAACTAATTTTTAAAATTGGTTCTTTTATTATTTTATCCAATATTCAGCCAGTTTAATAACAATACAAGCCAAATGATATATGCTGAAGATAAATATTTAGAATCTTATAAAATTTAATGGAGTGATAACTAACAAGTGTTTTATTTGATTGTAGAAGACAGGAAGATGTCTTACATTGCTTTCTGGTAGAGAGGTGTATTATGAATTTTCAGAGAAATCATGATGAGATATGTCCCAATCATTTTAGTGTGTCTCCTTTGTACATGTTATCACTGGAGGGTTTTGCTAGAACCTTATACATAGCTCCAGATGTAGTAAGTATGCCAAATAATTGAGATTGCTAAACATCTGCTACAGAAATTCAAATACAGAAAGCATCGACCTGATCAATCTGCCGTTTACTGTCAATTTACACAAAGAAGACCATCATGAAAGCTGATGGAATTTAGGTCCTGACTTTGGACATGTACAAAATGTGGTAAATATTGCAATTCAATGATAAACAAACAGCTCAAAGTTTACAATCAAGGAACCACATTCTAACACAGAAATATAGACAATAACTTGGATTGTTTTGATAAGAGGGCCAGTAATTGAGGGATGGCTTACTGTCAGATAGGTAAGAAGGTAGAATCAGACAGTTGTAGACCAATGTTCTATGGAATAACAACAAAACATCAAAATTAATACTCTGAAGTAATTATATAAGGTACCCTAACATAATCTTGACGTTTGTAGGTTTTTAATGACCTTGACAGGAGTTTAGTGATTGGACAAACTGATACTTTAACATTAGAGAAGAAACTTGGACGTGGAGGGTTTGGTGATGTTTATTCAGGAAAACTCAGAAGGGTAAGTTTACTTATTACAATTTTGTCAATGACTCCTTACAGTTTGGGAGGGTCCTGATCACAATTCTATCAATTGACCCTGAGGTTTAGGAGGATCCTTCCTAATCACAATGCCATCATTTACACCTGAGAGTGTGTGAGGGTCTTGATCCCAGTTCTATCAATTGACCCTTAGGTTTAGGAGGATCCTTCCTAATCATAATGCCATCATTTACACCTGAGAGTGTGTGAGGGTCTTGATCACAGTTCTATAAAATATATCCGAGGGTGTAGACGGGTCATTATCACATTTCTATCAATTAAGCTTGATAACATTTCTGTCTGTTAAGGATGAAAGAGTGAGAGGGTCCTGATCACAATTATATCAGTTAAGCATAAGAATATGGTAGTGTCTTTATCACAGATCTATCACTTAAGCCTGAGGATGTGGGGGATCCTGCTACAATTCATGAAGTATATTGTCTTATGTCATATGAAGTTCAGTAAGAATCATATTTCTTTTCTTTAGATTAAACTTGCTGCAGTGTAAATTGTGTTGTATCCATACAGAAATGATGTACCTTGATATAGAACCTGTATTTGTGTTATAGATGATATAAGTTTTTTTTTATTTTGATTTTGAGCAAATCAGATTCACTAGCACTGTCTATATTCTTTTTGTTTTTTTGTTTTTTTTTAGAAATCTGAAAATCATTTTTTTTTTCTATACTTGTTATAGATTGAAGAAAGACCCAAAGATGTTGCTGTGAAAATACTGTTTGAATTTCCTTCTGTCAAGGTATGTATAAAATGATTGTATTGTTTGTTAATTATGTAGACAACATAAAAGATTTAAATGTCATTTAAATTACTATCAAGTAAAATACAGTCAAAATTGCCCTGGCGGTCACCTGGTGTAAATGTCTAGTATAAAACCATCCAAACGAGATTTACGTTTTATTTAAAAAAAAATCTTAAATAAAGAAATAAAGGGTTACCTCACTAACACAGTCAACGGTCACTCAAACTTTATACCATCATATCAGTTTACCAGTATGTAACTGTCACTCTTCATTCTAGATATATAATATTCAGCTCATTAATGTACCAATTAAGTTATCAAATCATTGAATAATTAATTAATGAACTGTAAATTATTACAAATTACCAGAGCATCACAAGGCGACCACACGGGGAGGGGTCACTTCCTGTATACTTGTATTTACAGACATGCCGCTGGATTGGGTTGGTGTTTTGAGCTGTCAAATATATGACTAGGGTGGAAAATTTGCATTAGGATAAGTCAATGGGTGGTAATTTGCAAGCAAATAATATATGAATTGGTCTTATCTTTAATACATTAATACACAGATAAATTCCTATGTCTGATCACTACGATAACATTTAATCCTCCGATAATTGAATAATCAAGTGTCAAATTAATATATTACAGGATGTCTCTTATCTGGACCATGTCTGTACAAACAATTAATAATTAGCTGCTGAAACATTTATTGATTTATCACCTAATTGCCCTTTTAAAATATATGAATGGGTCGACATTTTAGGTAAGGAATACATGAATGGGTAGGATTTTTTTAATATGTCAATATATGACTGGTGGGTGTTTTCCAATTCCCAGCTACACCCCTGTACCCCAAATTACCAGAAGCGACCCCCCCCCCCTGTGGGTGACCACCATATTTATCAATAAATTGCCTTCCAGTAACAGTAATACTTGAATCGCTGCAGACTGGAACTGATATTCCAGATAGACTTTACTTGAATAAGTAGTCATTTGTCTTATAGGGTTATTTTTTCAGTGTCCCAAGGGTTACAGTGGAATACAAGTTTGACTATCAAAAGAATCATTGGATGACATGTCATTTAGATCACTATCTAAACTCTTTATTCATATCATACAATCAAACCTACATTTCCAGATGTATTTCTTCAACAAACATTTAATGATGTGAGAACAAAATGTTCTAACTTAATACTGACATAACAATTGTATTGACCAGAATCTTTTTTTTTAATAACTGGCTGAACAACCACGTCCTGATCAACACCAGCTTTTCCTAGAGATGGCAGTATCAGCTTATTTAACAGCCAGACAGGAAGTGTCAATACTACGTAGCATCAGACATGATCACATTGTCCCTCTGTTAGGGTTATCAGCACGTCAACCATTGGCATTAGTTCTTAGTCTTGCACCAAAAGGATCACTGAGGAATGAACTGGATTTACGGAAGAAAAACAACCAAAGATTATCTGTCTTTATTATCAAACAGATTGTCATACAGGTTTGAATAATACATTTCACAGATTGATTTTTTTTTAAATACTGGTAACAAATTTGTACTTGAGGTGTTGCTGTGTAGCTATCATGTTGATGTAGGTGTTGCTGTGTAGCTATCATGTTGATGTAGGTGTTGCTGTGTAGCTATCATGTTGATGTAGGTGTTGCTGTGTAGCTATCATGTTGATGTAGGTGTTGCTGTGTAGCTATCATGTTGATGTAGGTGTTTGTCTTGGTTATGATTTATCGTTCCCTCTTGAACATAGATACATGATACTTTAATACTATCAACTGTCATTTTCTTTATGCTACTTATATAAGCTGAACCTTGATACATGATACTATAATACTATCAATTATTATACCTCAGTTGTAATTTTCTATATAAAAATCAGCTCGATAGTTTTACTATTTTTCCAGGCTTATGTCGAGAGGTTTACTTCACCGGTCAATAGTTTCCAACTATTTGACCGACACTGTCACATTGTTTCGCGGAACTTTAATGCTGTGTACTTGGCTTTACTATTACATTCGGAACTAATCTGCTTTCGTAAAATTCGAGAGACACTACAAGTGTGCAGACGTTTCGAATATGACAGGTAGATTTGTGTCCCTCACAGATGCCAGAGCAAATTTTACAATAAGTATCCTATATAAATTGTGCGTTGTTAATAATAATTAATTTGAGTCTTATAAATAACCGCTGTATTTATTTCTTCTTTTGGATAAGATGAACGAGAATTTAAATTTTTATTTATGAACGAGAATTTAAATTTGTATTTAAACGAAGAGAAGTCACACACACATACACACCCATTGTGTTGTGTTTTTGTTGTTCTTTTCTTCTTCGTCTTGTGTGACCTGCGTTGTCAGTTTCTCTTTTCTTCGTCTTGTGTGACCTGCGTTGTCAGTTTCTCTTTCGGTATAATAAAACACTTATTAACTAGATACTCTGGGAATAGTAAGTTTATTGACCCCTTGATACCAACTATAGTTGATATATCGGGGTCAATAAACTTACTATTCCCCTCATACCCAGTCAATAAGTATAAACTGTCATTTTCTTTATGCTACTTATATAAGCTTGTCACTTATATTATAACAATTGGGTTCAGTACTACACAATACATGTTGTTTTAAATAGTAGCCAAAGTTGATGTTTTTGAGTGCTCTTCATCTGGTTTTAGCAGAAAATATGCATGACCGATAACTAAAAATATTCTGAATTTATATGTTTAACTTATTTCTATTCACAACAATACAAATTTCTATAAATACACAATGTGTATACAAAGAAAGTACTGTTTAATAAGGGTGTCCATGCATCCCCTGTTTTACCCTAACTTAATTTTGTTACACTATTCATTTTGTTTTAAATAGTAACCTAATTTTGTTCCACTATTCATGTTATTTTAAATAGTAACCTATTTTTATTACATTATTCATGTTGTTTTAAATAGTAGCCTAATTTTGTTTCACAATGATGTTGTTTTAAATAGTAAAGTGTTGATTTGTTTATATACCAGGAATACTTACGTTATAGATAAAGTGTGGATTGTTTTTGTTGGAATAAACTACAATATACTACAATATAATGCATATATAAAAGTGCATATTGTAAGATTTGGAAACAAGATAATATGTTTATTGTAATTAAAGATGGATTTGAATATTTTTAGGTTTTCATTTTTGTGTAATTTGCAGGTGGCTGATGCTTTAAAATATTTGCACTCAGAGAAAATAATCTACAGAGATTTGAAATCTGACAATGTCTTAATATGGGATATGCCTTCTGCTGACACTATTGATGACATCATGGAACCTGTGACAGTCAAGGTAGCTGATTATGGCATCAGTAGATCAGTCTTAAGTACAACTACTGGTACAAAAGGATTTGGTGGAACTCCACCATTTATTGCTCCAGAAATACTTCAACATGGTGGAACCAATACTTACACTGAAAAGGTAACTAAATTCACTTTCTGTGTTATTGAAGCTTACATGTGGAAACATGGTAAAAGAATACCTAAAGCATGCAAAACCAAGTTTTAAAAGTTAATAAATGAAAAATGAATTATAATTTCTCTTTAAGGATACAGATAGTCACTGTGTAAAACTAATTAAAAATTGTGTTTTTCTTTTACTTAAAAATTAAAAATATATTTGAAACTCAAGTAAAAATCAAATGTTAAGGGACAAAGTGAGGTAAAAATCCAAATTCAAGGGGGAAAAATTATGAAAGGAATCAACAAAAAGAGCTCTATCTTATATTCCTTCCTCTGATATCTTGTACCTGTTTATATTTTGTCATAATTAATGGTCTATGATATACTGACTGGCAATCTTATATTGACAAATACCCAATTCTGTCAACATGCATGAATCAAGCTACCGGTATTACTCAAGAATCTTTGTGCCTTTATTATTATTTTTTGTGTAGAACTTAGATATCTCTTGTCATTCAAGACAAAGCATGTAAATTTGTGTGTGATATGGATAGCCAGTAGTGAGTATAGTATTTAGTGTCCATCCAATCTACTACAGTTATAATTAATAAATGTTTTATTTGTTTTAAGGTGGACATATTCTCATTTGGAATGTTTTTATATGAGTTGATTACATGTAAACAACCATTAGAGGAAATAACCAATCCATCTCTGTACATCTGTCAGCAGGGGCGACCACACATAACTCCCAGGGTAAGTCTTCTACTGTAAGACAAGGGCGACCACACATAACTCCCAGGGTAAGTCCTCTATTACAAGTCAGGGGCGACCACACATAACTCCTAGGGTAAGTCTTCTACTGTAAGACAAGGATGACCACACATAACTCCCAGGGTAAGTCCTCTATTATAAGACAAGGGAGACCACACATAACTCCCAGGGTAAGTCCTCTATTACAAGTCAGGGGCGACCACACATAACTCCTAGGGTAAGTCCTCTATTACAAGTCAGGGGCGACCACACATAACTCCTAGGGTAAGTCTTCTACTGTAAGACAAGGGGGACCACACATAACTCCCAGGGTAAGTCCTCTATTATAAGTCAGGGGCGACCACACATAACTCCTAGGGTAAGTCTTCTACTGTAAGACAAGGATGACCACACATAACTCCTAGGGTAAGTCTTCTACTGTAAAACAAGGGGGACCACACATAACTCCCAGGGTAAGTCCTCTATTATAAGTCAGGGGCGACCACACATAACTCCCAGGGTAAGTCCTCTATTATAAGTCAGGGGCGACCACACATAACTCCTAGGGTAAGTCTTCTACTGTAAAACAAGGGGGACCACACATAACTCCCAGGGTAAGTCCTCTATTACAAGTCAGGGGTGGCCACACATAACTCCTAGGGTAAGTCTTCTACTGTAAGACAAGGGGGACCACACATAACTCCCAGGACAAGTCTTCTATTATAAGACAAGGGACACCACACATTACTCCCAGGGTAAATTTTCTATTATAAGGCAAGGGACACCACACATAACTCCCAGGGTAAGTCTGATATTATAAGACAAGGGACACCACACATTACTCCCAGGGTAAGTCTTCTATTATAAGACAAGGGACACCACACATAACTCCCAGGGTAAGTCTTCTATTATAAGACAAGGGACACCACACATAACTTCCAGGGTAAGTCTGATATTATAAGACAAGGGACACCACACATTACTCCCAGGGTAAGTCTGATATTATAAGACAAGGGACACCACACACAACTTCCAGGGTAAGTCTTCTATTATAAGACAAGGGACACCACACATAACTTCCAGGGTAAGTCTGATATTATAAGACAAGGGACACCACACATAACTTCCAGGGTAAGTCTTCTATTATAAGACAAGGGACACCACACATAACTCCCAGGGTAAGTCTTCTATTATAAGACAAGGGACACCACACATAACTTCCAGGGTAAGTCTGATATTATAAAAGAAGGAGGACATCATATCAGTTCACTTGTATAGTATAAAATATACCTTCAGTTGTTATACTATATATTAGTATCAAGTATTACTCTATTTTATTTAACTGGTCGGGCGGAGTTGACCTTTAAATTTACATGAGAGCATTCGATTTTATTTTGTGTATGTACAGGGCAGTTCCCGTTATTGACATTATTGAACTGTATTCAGCAGTGTCGCCGAAATCAATTCATAAAAAAGGAATAGAATGCACAAGGGTGTAATTTAAATACACAGATTGGATCATACACTCACGATTGAATATAGCTGTATATATGAAATTGATCAGGTAACCTGACCCTCCTAAATACATGGACTTTCCTGTAATCAGTCAACCCGTGTTAAGCCACGCCCAACCAGTTGAAAAAAATAGAGTAATAACCTGTCCAAAGCCCTCTGTACCTATATATATATAAACGGTTGATTAACATCTATATCTATTAATGTAAGCCATCAATGTCTATAACCACTCAACCACATCGGTGATATAATGGTTAGCAAGCTCACCTCAAGTGCAGTAGTTCTTTGGTTTGAGCCCTGATCGGGTCAAATCAAAGACTATGAAATTGGTATTTTTTGCTTCTTTGCTGACCACACAGTATTAAGGAGTAAGAACAGACTGGTTGGCACAGTATTAAGGAGTAAGAACAGACTGGTTGGCACAGTATTAAGGAGTAAGAACAGACTGGTTGGCACAGTATTAAGGAGTAAGAACAGACTGGTTGGCTCAGAATCAGGATGCTAGGTTGTCTCGGTGAGCTAGCACTATAAAAATCCATCTAAGGATGTTGGTCTAGTACAAATTGGACATCATCTCATTGAATGTAACTTGTTCTTGCCTTGATATACCTGATAAATGGCTCATTTGGCAATTAACAAAAATCACTCACTTACTCGCTCACTCCATAACCACTAAGAATAAATATATATTATTTTAACAGGAAAAACAGTATCCATCACATTTTCTTGATCTTATGTGTATTTGCTGGTCACATGATCCAGAGAGTAGACCTACAGCAGAACAGATTTGCCAGATTGCCACTAGCCACCAGTTTTGCCACCTTGCTGATGCTGTCTCTCTGAACTCCAGTGTAGGGATTCTGAATGGATGTTCTGTGGTAATTTCTGATAGAAATGGAGATGATGAAGATATTGGTAATACTCTTGTTAAGCATGACATACTTTTTATCAATATCTTTGTACTGTTGTACATTTTTATCTCACCTGACTGAAAGAGTTTGACAAAGGACACAATGTGATGACAATGACTTATGTCGTCATCCTTCAACTTTTACATTCAATCTTCATCTTTGACACCACTGGGCCAATTGAAAGTAAACTTAGTAAGAATATTCATTTGGTGGTCCTTTTCAAAAGTTTATATTTTTCCTCCATAGGAAATCTAAAGTGCAGAAACAATAGGCCCCCAAGATGTCAAAAAAGAGCATTTATTTTTCAACCAATTTTGATGATTTTTTTCTTTAAGTTCCTTATATGATTCTCTTTATGTAATATACCAATATATTTAGTATGGATCTGACTATTTTCAAGATATAAGGGGAGTCAAAATGAGGTCAACATCAAAATTTTAAGTTATTACTTTAAATCTGATTTAATAGAGTTAATTTCATTTAGATTCCTTATGAAATTTTACCAACATATTTTGGTTTCTGAGATGAAAAGAGTCAAAGGGAGCCAAAAGTGACCACAATCTAATGAAAATCAGATCTCTTACTTGTTCCCATTTACTGATATGTTGTGCCGTGGGAGATCGGAGGAAATCCCATTTTTGTCACATTTGTGTGACCTTATATCATGAATATATAATGATATAATAAATATGTACTCGGCAAATCGGATTGCTCAATAGCATTCAAAGCAATTTAGTTACATTTTCATATTTTTGCAATCACCATTTTCATTGGCTTATGCATAGGGTCACTCACATGTGACACATAATGGGGTTTCCTCAAATCTCCTGCGCCACGACATATCAGTTAAGAGGAGAGATCTGATTCTTATCAGATTGATGGAACCAATGCCCAAAATAATCAACATTTTTATTTTAATGTGATTTATATGTGTATTGTGTATCTCCCCACACCCCCCCCCCCTCTCCCCAAGATGACCCTCAGAAAGATTTCTGTCTGGTGTATTCCAACCATGCTTGATGTTAATATGATCTAATTCAGCTAAGTGTTTTAAAATGGACTTGTTCCACAGGCACACTAGACACTTTGTCAATATGGGAATGTACTTGTGTAACATTATTAGCCAAGTAGAAGTAGGGTTGATTGTAACAATTGTCTTTTGAAATGTTTCAGGCCAAACCATACTAATTTGGTTGATTTTGATGTGAAGATATGAATTATTTCCTTAAATAACAGAGTTTATGGGTGTTTAATACCACTTTTACTAATAGTTCAGTTTATATTGTGCTGATGAGTTTATTGAGTCACTGAGTAAGTTTATCTTTAGTTGTTTTGAGTCTACTTTACCATGTAGGTGAGAATAGACCTGACACAATCAGTGATTCAGCCAGCACTCGTCATTTTCGTAATTGACGAGTGCATTTTAATTTGAAGATTATTTTGTAGACCAATTCACCACTTAAGATTATTTGAAGAACATTAAATTTTTCATTAAAGTTATCATTAGTCTCTGACATGTTTATGACCCACGCCAATTAAATACAGATCAAATCTATTTAATTACGTAATCAAAATTACTTGCATTTTCTCATTACATTATGTATGATCAAACTATGTTATCTACAGATATATGTTTAATTTTGTTTATTCTCTTAAACGACAGATGAAAGTACCACTCCATTGTCTACAGAGATTTGGTTGAGTACATGTCCAATGCATTATACATCTAAAATTGAAGTCTTCTCATATGATTCAGGACTAAGATGTACAGCTAATAGGGTATATACTGTGAAAATACTTTTATTTGTTGGTACCAATATTCATGGTTTCTACAAAATGAAATGATCCATGGGTTCTTGAATTCGTGGTTTCTAACATTACAGTCAACAATCAATGGGAAAATTATATTTCGTTGGATTTTAATTTTCATGGTTTAAGTGAACCACGAAATCCACGAAAATTAGAACCCCTTGATTAATAAAGAATTCACAGTACATATACAGATATAATATGATAGAGTTCACAGTACATATACAGATATAATATGATAGGGTTCACAGTACATATACAGATATAATATGATAGAGTTCACAGTACATATACAGATATAATATGATAGAGTTCACAGTACATGTACAGATATAATATGATAGAGTTCACAGTACATATACAGATATAATATGATAGAGTTCACAGTACATATACAGATATAATATGATCGGGTTCACAGTACATATACAGATATAATATGATAGAGTTCACAGTACATATACAGATATAATATGATAGAGTTCACAGTACATATACAGATATAATATGATGGAATTCACAGTACATATACAGATATAATATGATGGAGTTCACAGTACATATACAGATATAATATGATAGAGTGGGGAGGGAGAACTTTCAGAGGTATCTGTAAAAATGCAGGGAGATATTTTTGGTCGTATGGTGTTATGGGGAAAATTTTGGTGCAGAAAATTAGACAATAAAGTTTTCAATAAAAAATACAGGAAAAGTTGTACAGTCAAACCTGTATTAAGAGGTCGCCTCTTGGGAGAATGAAAAAGTGGTCTTCTTAGACAAGTGACCTCTTAAAAGAGGTTCAATGTATATGAAATTTTCTATGACAAGGCGAGAAAAAGGTGACCTTTTAATACAGGTGACTGCTTAATAAAATGAAAATGATTTCTTCCTAGCTATATTTTATATGTATCCTGTGAAGAATAGCAAATATAATGTATTGAATATTTTTATACCCCCCGCAAACAAAGTTTGGGGGTATATAGGAATCACCCTGTCTGTCCGTCCGTCCATGTACCTTGTAAGCGCAATTCCTCCTAAACGGCTTATTGGATTTTTATGAAACTTTACACACTTGTAGTACACTACCTGCAGATGTGCATGAAGGAATATGGTTGCTGTCCAAAATTTAAAAGGGGAGATAATTCAACTTATACTTTCATGAAAAAGGGGGGGATGTACCTTGTAAGCGCAACTCCTACTAAACTGCAAGCAGGGGGTATCACTCAGTGAGGTCACTCACAGTTTTAGTTATATTTTGTTCAATTCTAAAAAAAAAGTAGTGAGAAGTATACCACAGACATGAAATTTATATACTATACTAATTACACATACCTTTTTGGCTGTATATAAGTTTCTGGATCAATTTGTTTTTGTCTTCTGCACGTCATGAAACAGGAAATAAGCAAAGGGAGAAACTAGTTATGTCTTTGTCTTATATTCAACTGCATGGTTCATTTGATTGCTTTATTTCTTTGTAGACAATTACATATGAGTCTGGTCATTCTATTGAAGCTTTAATTAGTGTTTCTTCATCCCATGTGTGGTGTATAGATAAAGATGGATATGTTACTGTATATCAGTAAGTAATCAAAAACAGTACATACCAAGGCTATAAATCATAGTTTATTTAGTTACCAAGGATATAAATAATAGTCTATTTAGTTACCAAGGATATAAATGATAGTCTATTTAGTTACCAAGGATATAATTGATGTCTATTTAGTTACCAAGGATATAAATGATAGTCTATTTAGTTACCAAGGATATAAATGATAGTATATTTAGTTACCAAGGATATAAATGATATTCTATTTAGTTACCAAGGATATTAATGATAATTATACCCCCCGCAAACATAGTTTGGGGGGGGGGGTATATAGGAATCGGTCTGTCTGTCCATCTGTCCAGACCAACTTCCACATCTTTTGTCCGATTTCCACCAAACATTGTGGAAGTTAAGATCATGATGTGTGAATTTTGCAGTATAAAGGAAATTTTGATCCCCTAAATTTTGTAGGAGTTATGCCCCTTTGAAATTTCTCGAAATTTACTACTGAAGCAGCTTGTCAGCGCAACTCTTCTGAAACTACTGAACAGAATTTCATCTTGGTAGGTAGTAAGGACACCATATGTAGTTGTGCATATTTCCAGGAAATTTTGATCGCCTGAATTTTGTGGGAGTTATGCCCCTTTGAACATAGAAATTTCCCGAAATTTACTACTGAAGCAGCTTGTTAGCACAACTCCTCTGAAACTACTGAACAGAATTTCATGAAACTTGGTAGGTAATAAGGACACCATATGTAGTTAAAAAACTTTTTTTTTTTGTTATTCATTGAAGTTTAACTATACCCCCCGCAAACAAAGTTTGGGGAGTATATAGGAATCACCCTGTCCGTCCGTCCATGTACCTTGTAAGCGCAACTCCTCCTCAATGGCTTATTGGATTTTTCTGAAACTTTACACACTTGTAGTACACTACCTGCAGATGTGCATAAAGGAATATGGTTGCTGTCCAAAATTTAAAAGGGGAGATAATTCAACTTATACTGTGCGTACGTCCATGTACCTTGTAAGCGCAACTCCTCCAAAATGGCTTATTGGATTTTAATGAAACTTTACACACTTGTAGTACACTATCTGCAGATGTGCATGAAGGAATATGGTTGCTGTCCAAAATTTAAAAGGGGAGATAATTCAACTTATACTTTCACCAAAAGAGGAGGGTGCATGTACCTTTTAAGCGCAACTCCTACTAAGCTGCAAGCAGGAGGTATAACTCAGTGAGGTCACTCACAGTTCTAGTTTATTTAGTTACCAAAGATATTAATGATAATTTATTTAGTTACCAAGGATATTAATGATAATTTATTTAGTTGCCAAGGATATTAATAGTAGAAACAAGCATTGCAACACCAAGTTAAAAATTAAATTAAGATAAGTAATATAATTTTATATCATGAATTCAACTGCAATAGGAAGAGTGTACCTACTTACTTATAAATTTAAAATAAAGTCTGCTGGAAAAGCTTAATTCTGCAATGTAATTAGTTTACACACAAACAATGGAGACATTAGCTTTGAAGCTGATTTTCTTCAACACTTTTTTAATATTATGGTATGGCTTTGTTGTCGTTGTTGTCTGTCTATATACACAATGGTTTATGTGAAATAACTTTAGTTCTAGTAGATTGATCCTTCTGAATTTTTAACACAAAGATTCTTGGCACAGAATAAAGGTTGATTTTGGGTATTGTAACCCATTACCAAACAAGAGGCCCTAATGTGCTAACTTAGGATGTTGCTGTTTTTTTTACGTGGAGAGTTTATTGTTCATCTGATTTTGATGAAATCCTTAGGAAGATCCTTTTCAGAAAATGCATAGCATTCTTATGTAACTATTACTGTTTTTTACATTAAAGTGGCCAAAAAGGGTGAATTTCAATGGGGACATCAGTGGTAGAAAAATATGTGAAAAGGCATATCTAGATTAAACATTTAATGAGTAGAAAAATGCACTGCAGCAGGATTGGCAGCATTTACCACAACAACAAATCCATAGACTAGAATTTTAGAAAGTTTCTGAGCTTTTTATCAAATGTTGTAAAATTACATACTTGGTCATGATTATATGATAGTTGGATTTACAACTACCTATGCAATCAGTGCCTATCATCAATATGTTGTGAGTTTGAATCCTGCTCATGGTGAGGTGTACTAGATACAACATTATGTGATAAAGTTTGTCAATGACTTGCGATAGGTCGGTGGTTTTTACCAGGTACTCCGGTTTCATCCAGTTAAACGGCCTGGGTTGTTGGACCTGTGGTAATATCCATTAAATGAAATGAGGTACAGAAATTATATGACCTTGTGTCTGTGTAGTATTTATTATATAATTAAGTGTATCATCTTTACTCCACTATACTGTCACAGATGTATGCTTTAAAGGGGGGGGGACTGCACTGAAGATCATGAGCACATCCTGTTGCATGGAGATATTGTAAAATTGTGATATTTGTGTGTTATGATCAGTTTAACTTAATTGTAGTACATCTTCCTATGAATCAGTATGGAAATTTAAACTTGGACCTCCACATACAGCAATCAAAGTTTTAGGATACAGAAAACTGCCATTTGATGTGAAGATTGTTGTTAAGCGAGAAATTGGGAAAAAAGTGGCTGACATCTTGGATGTGTATACTATATGTAACACGATTCATACCATTGGAACCAAGGATAAGTTTGGATGTCTTACAGGCAATGGAATGGAACATAAAGAACTGACGGTCAATGGCAAATGTTTTTGTGCTGTCTTTCATAGGTACATTATCTTACCATTCTTGTGGTACTTACTCTCTCTCTGTTCATATTTATTTGTGAAGCAACATTTTGCAGTATGTGCACCGATTATTTCAAAATTCCGAAAAAAGATTAGTAATGGACGTTAATGTATACTCGCTATCTAATTAAAATTACAGTCAGACATGTCCATGTGGTCACCTCCGTTAAAAGACCACCTTTTTCTTGTCCTGTCATAGAAACTTTCATATGAATTGAACCTCTTTTAAGAGATCACCTTATAAGGTCACCTTTCTTTGTCCCAAAGTTGTCCTCTTGGTACAGGTTTGACTGTAGATATTTGTTGTATCTTTTTTTCTTTGGAGAGACACTAACATCTAAAAACATCCTGTTTAGGATAATTCATAAAACATGAATTCCTGACAGAACAAATGGGAGACAAGATGAACTAAACATTGTTTTTACATGGAAATCATAGTGTACTTCATAGCATGGAACTAAAAATGTGAAGACATGTAATTTGACAAAAAACCCACTAATACATGTAATAAAAACAGGCAAAATCAGATTCTCCGGAAGTGTAAGCAGTTCATGCTCCACTAGTGGCACCTGTCATTTTAAAAGGAATGAGAATCAAACTTTTACAGAAGGTCTTGTGTGCTTAGCAGAGAAGCAGCAAATACCAATTTTATAGTCGGATTGACCAAACCGGGGCATGAACTCACAATCTAGAACATTTGAGGCGAGCATGTAAACCATTACATAACCAGTGTGGTTCCCTGTTGATATAAAGTTGAAAAGTAATTATTTGATTTACAGTTGAAAGTCTATAAGATCCATATTATTGTGGTGTTTAAAAAATGATCCACTTTTGATTGGTTTAAAGTCATTTTTCTTTCTTTAATGTATACATATTTCAAGGTAATTAAAGATCTGTTATTTTGTTTTAGCATCATTTTTTGGAAAATTTATGTTGTGTTAATACATGTATGTTTTCAATAGGAATACTGTATGGCTCGGTCAGTGTTACGGGAAAATTCTTGTGATAGATCTAGATACTAAGGCTGAAAATTATCTGGAGGTGTCTGATATTGGAAACCAAACCATTCAGTGTAGATTCCTAGAGATTTCCAACAAGTTAGATAACTCTGTTTGGAGTTACATTTACCCAGGTAACCCAAGTACACAGCAATCTTATCTATATTGTAGGCTACCATTTTTAATTCACATGTATGTTTTGTATCACTTGGTATCTCTCAACTTATTGAGACTTAACCTGGCAGGGATGATTTTTAGGAAGAGGATATTTTGAGTTGAGCAATGAAGTTGATCCTCTATGGTACAGGCCTAAAAGGGAGAAATTAATTACTAGTAAAAATGTTCTTCTCAAGAACCAGCAATAGAAATGCTACAATATTTGTTATGTAGCATCATTGTTATATGTAGATTTAGATTGTTACAAACAAAAGTCCCAGGGTCAATGAAACTCCAGCCCTGAGGTCCAACGTTACAAATAGGCTATTACTAGTAATATATTAATATTACAAATGAGGATTAAATTAAACATAAGCAAGTTGATAGTTTTGAATGCTAAAATAGAGCTCAGATACAGTGCTGGGATCTGTGACATTTTGATTGTTTATAAAACTAGTTGTCATCCTTAGAATCTACTTTTACAAACACAAGGAGAAACTAGCTTCAGTTGAGTCTAAAATTATTTACAATTGAATGGTTTCCTCCGTTGTTAGAAATAAAATAAAAGTATTACATAAAAACACATAGTAAATATGAGGAAATGGCAGGTTTAAGTTGTGTGTTGTTTTAAATTAATAGTCAAGGTAGCTACATATTTGTATAGATTGTTCTCTTTTGGATGAAACAATAACAGAATAATTTTCTTAAATTTAAACCTTACTGTTTGGGTTTCTGTATAATGTTTGATAGTATTTGTTAATTAAAGTCAGACTGGTATCCAATTTAATTGAATTCATCGAAATCCTCTGGTAGCAGAAGGAGAGTCTGTTTCTTTTTTTTTTAACCAAAAACCTCAAAAGTATTTTTAATTTGTTAATGACCATAGTTAATGATCATCCAAAGGAAATTGGCGGGAATTCTGATGCAGAAATTTAATGACCATGGTGATTAAAATATTAAGAAATTTCAACCAACTAGGGGCTCGGTTGGCTCAATGAGTTAGGTCGTTGGATCTTACAACTCATACAAGCCTATCACCAATACGGCATGGATTCGCGCCCGGCTTTGTAAATTACAAAAAAGGGTGCACTCGACTCGCAGCCGCAAGTGATAAAGTTTACCAGTTGCTTGCCCATGGTCGGTGGTTCTCTCCGGGTACTCCGTCTTCCTCCACCATTAAAACTGGTCGCCATGATATAGCTGAAATATTGTTGAAAGTGGCGTTAAAACACCAAAAATCAAATCAAACCAACCAACTGTTTTAACATGAAGCGTGACGCTGAGAATAGGAGAAATTGTATTAACTTATATCATCTGATATCAGACTAGATGTAAGGTTTTCCGTGTAGGAGAACAGTTAGGTATCCTATTAAGCTCCATATATAACTGAACATCACAAGAAAGTGAAGAAAACAAAATTGTACATGTGTATTTACATATTGAAGATTTTATAAACTTGCAGCTCATATGTACTGATATTTAAACAAGTCTAGTTTTAAACAAGTGCTTATTTTGGTTCTATTTCTATTAGTTTTGGTTTAACCATAGTTACATAATTCAAACTGTAGCGGCTGTTTGATCGTCATAGGGATATAAATTTAGGAATGTTTGCATCTTAAATAAATATTATGTATTTCACCTATTATTTATTATAGGTACAGTTGTGTATAAATGGAATGCAGAAAAAATGACCATAGACAGTCAGTTTGATTCCCATGTAGTAGCTAGCTCTGATGCAGGATATGTGTCTGCTCATTCATATGAAGGTCAGTATAACATGAGACTGTGAGTTTGATTCCCATGTAGTACCTAGCTCTGATGCAGGATATGTGTCTGCTCATTCATATGAAGGTCAGTATAACATGAGACCGTGAGTTTGATTCCCATGTAGTACCAAGCTCTGATGCAGGATATGTGTCTGCTCATTCATATGAAGGTCAGTATAACATGAGACCATGAGTCTGATTCCCATGTAGTACCAAGCTCTGATGCAAGATATGTGTCTATTCATTCATATGAAGGTCGGTATAACATGAGACCGTGAGTTTGATTCCCATGTAGTACCAAGCTCTGATGCAGGATATGTGTCTACTCATTCATATGAAGGTCGGTATAACATGAGACTGTGAGTTTGATTACCATGTAGTACCAAGCTCTGATGCAGGATATGTGTCTACTAATTCATATGAAGGTCGGTATAACATGAGACTGTGAGTTTGATTACCATGTAGTACCTAGCTCTGATGCAGGATATGTGTCTACTAATTCATATGAAGGTTGGTATAACATGAGACTGTGAGTTTGATTCCCATGTAGTACCAAGCTCTGATGCAGGATATGTGTCTACTCATTCATATGAAGGTTGGTATAACATGAGACCGTGAGTTTGATTCCCATGTAGTACCAAGCTCTGATGCAGGATATGTGTCTACTAATTCATATGAAGGTCGGTATAACATGAGACTGAGTTTGATTACCATGTAGTACCTAGCTCTGATGCAGGATATGTGGCTACTCATTCATATGAAGGTCAGTATAACATGAGACTGTGAGTTTGATTCCCATGTAGTACCAAGCTCTGATGCAGGATATGTATCTACTCATTTATATGAAGGCCAGTATAACATGAGACCGTGAGTTTGATTCCCAAAAAGTATCAATCTCATTATGGACAATCAGTTCGATTCCCATGTAGTACCGGACTCAGAAGCAGGGAATTTGAATACATGTATTAAAGACAGCAAGTGGTCTGTGAAATCATGACAGTAGACTAATAGTAGTTCACTCATTTCTGTGCTATATTAGGTAAAATTTCCCATTCAAACATAGAATTGATTGAGATCATGACAGTAGACTAATAGTAGTTCACTCATTTCTGTGCTATATTAGGTAAAATTTCCCATTCAGATATAGAATTGATTGAGATCATGACAGTAGACTAATAGTAGTTCACTCATTTCTGTGCTATATTAGATAAAATTTCCCATTCAAACATAGAATTGATTAATATAAAAAGTATCAATTCTGTGTATAATTGGAAATGGAAACAAACATATGATGTCATGTCTTAACTAATACTAATACAGTTATCCAAATAATTTTCCTAAATATTTTATTACGAATATGTACCAACTTTGCTATTTTTATTTCTTTCTAGGATCAGTAGCAATTTTAATACTTTATTGTGAATAACCGAAATGGCAGATGAACTTCTGGTTTTTGATTACGACATTTTTTCTCTCCATAGTATTCAATTCTTTATTTTTCTTACCAAATTCCTACTATTAAGACAGATCTATCACTCGTTTATTAACTTACAGATGAACATAAACAAATGGTGTATAACATAACTGACTCAGATTTAAGATTTATAACATCATGACATTCATATTCATATTTATTACATACTTAGTTAAAATAAAGGTATTTTTGTATGACCAATATGACCGGAAGTAAACTGTCCATATTTTCACACCCCGGGAAAATAACCGGTTATTAGGTGTCCCTCATGCATTTCAGACAAAATAAACAACTTCCGGTGTTTATGTCTGCAGATGTCGGAAGTATATAATAAATAGTTTAATACATGGGCATTTCCATATTGGCCTGGTTATCATCCCTCGACCCATATTGGCCCTCGACTTCGTCTCAGGCCAATATGGGTGTCTTGGAATGATAGCCAGGCCAATATGGAAATGCCCTTGTATTAATCTGTATGTAATACTGCCATGGTTGTGATGTAATACTGCAAGGTCATTTACTTCATTAACTAAAGCTGTACGTATGATGAGAAATTAGGGCCTTTATAAGAAACTGGTAGCCAATTTACAATGTAAATTACGGGTATTTGGAATTATCCGTAATGTGGAAATTTTCCGTTTGATCTCTCTGAGTGTTATTGTCATGAACAACAAACTGACTCTTATTCTGAAAATTATCAGTCTGTGTGACATCAAACAAAAACATTATGATGTAACCGATAAAATCAGTAGCATCAGTTTTGAAGTTCTCAACATAAATTATCACTAGTATCACAGCCCTGAAGGACTCGCTGCCATACTAGTTATAATGTCTGTCTCGACCTTCAAAACTGCTGTTATTCTATATTTAAGTGACATATTTATTTAATGTGATTAAAATCCTATGTTGATATACTACTACTTTCATCATCATCTGATACAACTCAGTTTAACCTTTCCTCTATGTACTGTATAGGCATTAGTTTTCACTGTTTACAATTCTCATTTTTTCTACTTAAAAGACTTATTCACTGGTATTGTTTTGTACATTTTTTTATAAGGAAATGAAATATCTGTGTACTCTGGTTTCCTCCACCAATAAAACTGACTGACACAATACAACTGAAATATTGTTGAAAGTGGTGTTAAACACCATTACCCTAACCCCTGTAATGAATTACAATTAAACAAAAGTAAAAAGTAAAAAACAAAAACAAACAGACACAATTATCAAACAGACTATAACTACTCCATGTTCTTATTTATTTGAACAACTAGTTTCCACATACATATTAATATTCTCAAGGTATATTTAAATATTTATGGCATGTTAATCTTTCTGTTTCTATTAAAGTAATAGTGATTTACCATTGCTTTTATAGAGCAAAACAAAAAATAAAAACCTTCCATTTACATGCATAGATGGGCCTCCTGAAGCAAATTTTTTAGTAATTGGCATTAATAATTTTGTTCTCTGTGTAATATTTTATGATAAAATTAAATACTTAGCCTGTTAGAGGTAAACTTATTTCATCCATTTTTGCTTTACATATACATGTATATATACATATAAAATTAAAAATACACGGGAGAATGCAACTTGCTTGTTTTTTTTTAGCTCACTTAACCCAAAGGATCACTTGGTCTGCGTCATGTTCGTAAACTTTTACATTTTAATCTTCTTTTCTGAAACCACTGAGCCAATTGGAACCAAATTTGGTAGGAATTTTCATTTAATGGTCCTATGCAAAGTGTTCATGTTTTTTTTTCTGTAAGAAATCTGCCACAGAAAAAAAGAGGCAGAAAGGGGCCAAATTGGGTGTTTCCATATACCAGTATATGGGTATAAATATGTTATTGTTCATCTGTCTTTGATGAGTTTATGCTTAAATGAATTCCTTAGGAATATCCCTTCAGAAAAATGTGTTATTATATTATTTAACTATTACTGTTTTATAACTTAAAAGGGAGGATTTCAAAATTTTCACTTTTTATTTTCAATCCATTTTAATAATCTTTTTACAAATTTATCATCTATATGGGATATTAATAGAGGTTTTTTTTCTCTAAAATTCTGAAAATTAGTATATTTATATATTATGTGTTTTTCCCCTCATTCAGTTGATTGTGGTCAAAAAGTGCCAATTTCCAAAATTGGAATTTTTTTGACTTTTCATCCAATTTTGATGGGTTTTTTTAAATGTTCATCTTTATTGTTTTTTTGTGTGGTATTATTATGTATTCTCTGTAGGCCCCTTGGTTGATGTTGCAGTAATAACAGATTCATGTCTAATTTCAGCATGGAATTATCAGATAACGTCAGTGAAGGTGGTTGACAAATATCTCTACATGGGAACAACATGGGGATGTCTCATTGTGGCAGATGCAGAGAATCTTCATTTAGGACCCTATACAGTATTCCGTTGTCACAGTAGTGAAGATTTCCGTATTATTCTGTCATTAGATGAGACTGAACATGAAGGTAATGTACCAGGTGTCATCACGATTGGTACAGGATTCAGAGATATAGTGAAGCTGGCATCAGGAATAAATACAGAACAGACTACAAGTGATGATGTGTTTGATGATGACAATCCTACGCGATCTGCCATGAATAATTATACACACATACTGTCATGGTTTGCTAGAAACTGGGAATATTTCTGATTCTTATTCAAGTAGTTTTAATTGTGTCGACTATTAATACATAACAAGCTAGCAGCAGAATTGTACTACATGCTAAACCAAACAAATATATGTCTTTATGACTCACAATGAATCATTGATGGTTTGTAATAGATATCCCCCTAGGATACTGGCAAGTTTTGGCATTTACTTGGTGGTTTTATTTTGCCGGAGGACAAAAAAACAAAGAATGAATACCCAATGACTAATTGTATATATATATATAAATATTTTATTGTTGAATATAAAATCAAGGAATTGATTTCCTTGAAACAGGAGCACTTGTAATTGTATTTTGAATATTGTATACATTCCAGTTTAATTAATTGATGTTAATTGACAGACAAATGTTGTTGTATTATGTTATATACAGTTGAACTTAACAAATGTTACAACTATCTCCATTGCTTGTATGTATTTAAATTTTTGTTTTATCTCATTACAGAACAAAATATATAACAGGGTTATATTTATTTTATATCCTCTGAAATTATATTGTTATACTTGTTGCTTGTTAGTTTTCCAAAATGTTTACATTAACAATATGCATTATTTTCCAGTTTCAATTCCCCAACCATACTTAAGGTAGAACCATTGTGGCCATGATCATATATGATAGTTGGATTTACATCTATATGTGTAACCAGTATCTCACCTCACTCCTAGTTTGTCTCTTTCTGTCCCTACCGTTCTTCTCTAAGTTGTTTTTGGTCGTTCAACTTTAGGTTTTCCTTCAGGTTGCCACGTCAATGCAGTTTTACAAATCCTGTTGTTGTCCATACATAAGACATGACCTATCCATCTCCATCTTTTTATATGATACTTTCACTTGCTGTCGTTGTTTCAGCTGTACAATGTAATTCCTCATTTGATATTGTGTCTAGCCATCTTATTCTTTAATATTTGTCCAAGTCATCTATTTTGTACTGTGTCAAGTTTCTTTTTGTCTTGTTCTGTTGTTTTCAAGCTTAACTGCCGTAAGTTAGAACTGATATCACTAGACTATTAAACAGTTTGATTTTGTCTTTATGGAAAATATCGAGGAGTTCCAAATTTTTCTTAGTCTGCTAAACTGGCCTCTTGCTTTTCCTATTCTTAGTACTTATCACCACTGAAATTGTTTTCTGGTTTCCTCGAACAATAAAACAGATCGCCATTATATAACTGAAATATTGTTAAAATTTGTATTAAAATACCCATAATCCCTATACAAATCATCTTCAGAAACCCACGGCTGGTCATGCTCTACTCATCACAACGTGGGTCAACTGAGTGAATTATTTATGAATCATTTTAAAACATTTTTATTAGGTCCGACACACTGATTTACAGCCAATCAAATCAGTTATTAAAAAGAGCAGGATTTTTCTACAAATTAAAATGATAAGAGGATATGAACAGGTGGCTATTACCTGTGAGTTATCGATGATGAATGGTGTATCCACTAGTCAGATCATATCTTACATAATCTGTTCAATCCATCAAACAGGAATATTTGAGTGATGTTATGTTGTTATTGACATTACTATATACAGATCAGTTATAGAACAAACCTAAGACAACTATGTTCATATGAAATGACCCACTGATGACAAGTGGAGAGTATCTGAGTGTAATCAGCAGTGGGTTACGACAATATGTGTAATAGCCAATCCTGCATTTGGTGTTGAAGAATTCCCATATAAAATTTTATACATGAATTACATGATTGTCTCCCCCAGAAAGGGATTGAATGGCTATTGTTTTATTTTTCTGTCTTTATTGCAAATTTTCATCTCAAGTTGCTTAAACGCTTAAGATCACCGTCCTCAGCAGGAACAACCTTTCACCCGCTTGCAGCCGTAGACGTCGATATAATATTTGATTCCTTGTCACTTACTAATATTTTATATTTTTGTCCCTTTGCCATTTGATTTAAGCCCAAAATGTACTTAAATGACATTTAAGTTCTTTGTTACAAATTGAAATCTAAGATTTTTGTTAATGCTGTATATAATAATCTGTTATTTAAGTTTGATTTATAAGAAAAAAAATGGTACAATAAACTTTTAAAGACTGATTTCTTTAGATTTAAATAGCAGTCATGTGCAATAAATGTTGAGAGATTGATTTCTATAGATTTAAATAGTAGTCCTGTGTAATGCAATAAACATTGAGTGGGCAATTTCACTAGATTTAGTTAGCAGTCCTGTGTTGTGCAATAAACATTGAGAGACTGATAACTCTAGGTTTAATTAACAGTCCTGTATTGTGCAATAAACATTGAGCACCCATTTACTCTAGATTTAATTAGCAGTCCTGTGTTATGCAATAAACATTGAGTAACTGTTTACTCTAGATTTAATTAGCAGTCCTGTGTAATGCAATAAACATTGAGAGACTGTTTACTCTAGATTTAATTAGCAGTCCTGTGTAGTGCAATAAACATTGAGTGCCCATTTACTCTAGATTTAATTAGCAGTCCTGTGTAATGCAATAAACATTGAGAGACTGATTATTCTAGATTTAATTAACAGTCCTGTATTGTGCAATAAACATTGAGCATCCATTTACTCTAGATTTAATTAGCAGTCCTGTGTAATGCAATAAACATTGAGAGACTGATTATTCTAGATTTAATTAACAGTCCTGTATTGTGCAATAAACATTGAGCACCCATTTACTCTAGATTTAATTAGCAGTCCTGTGTAATGCAATAAACATTGAGAGACTGATTATTCTAGATTTAATTAGCAGTCCTGTGTAATGCAATAAACCGTTAGAGACTGATTACTCTAGATTTAATTAGCAGTCCTGTGTTGTGCAATAAACCTTGAGACTGATTACTCTAGATTTAATTAGCAGTCCTGTGTAGTGCAATAAACCTTGAGATACTGTTTTCTCTAGATTTAGTTGAGTCCTGTGGTCTACGACATTTTGATTTTATTTTATTTTGTGTGTTTTAATGCCACTTTCAGCAATATCATGGCAACCAGTTTTAGTGGTGGAAGAAGCCTGAGTACCCGGAGAGAACCACCGACCATGGGCAAGCAACTGATAAACTTTATCACTTGTGGCTGCGAGTCAAGTGCACCATTTTTAGCTCACCTGGCCATAGGTCATGTGAGCTTTTGTCATGGCTAAACGTTCATCCGTTAGCTTTTCACATTTAAATCTTCCTCTCTGAAACCACTAAACAGATTTGAACCAAACTTGCCAGAAATGTTCATTGGATGGTCCTCTACCAGATTTGTGTTTTTGGTGCTGATTTGAAATTCAACATGGCTGCCA
>MJUT01040402.1:205974-224843 GCA_002080005.1 Gigantidas platifrons | reverse complement strand
TTTAAAGCAAACATGGCATGAATGGTCCTTAAATGGTCAACTTTCAAAATGATATCCAGTGACCCAGACCTCCATCCAAGATGGCCACCATCAGCGGACATAGTTTTCACATAGGACCCTATGGGAAATGTTTTAAAATCTTCTCCTCTGAAACTTGTAAGCCAATTTAAAGCAAACATGGCATGGATGGTCCTTAAGTGGTCAATTTTCAAAATTGTGTCAGTGACCCTGACCTCCATCAAGATCGCTACCTTCAGCGGACATAGTTTTAACATAGGACCCTATGGGAAAAATGTTTAAAAATTGTTTCCTCTGAAACCAGTAAGCCAATTTAAAGCAAACATGGCATGGATGGTCCTTAAGTGGTCAATTTTCAAAATTGTGTCAGTGACCCTGACCTCCATCAAGATCGCTACCTTCAGTGGATATAGTTTTAACATAGGACCCTATGGGAAATGTTTTAAAATCTTCTCCTCTGAAACTTGTAAGCCAATTTAAAGCAAACATGGCATGGATGGTCCTTAAGTGGTCAATTTTCAAAATTGTGTCAGTGACCCTGACCTCCATCAAGATGGCTGCCATCAGTGGACATAGTTTTAACATAGGACCCTATGGGAAAAACTGTTTTAAAATATTCTCCTCTGAAACCAGTAAGCCAATATAGCAAACATGTCATTGGTGGTCAACTTCCAAAATTGTGTTCAATGCCCCCAATCTCGATCCAAAATGGCCACCATCAGCGGACATAGTTTTAACATAGGACCCTATGGGAAAATTGTTTAAAAGTCTCCTCCTCTGAAACCAGTCAGCCAATTTAAAGCAAACATGGCATGGATGGTCCTTGGGTAGTATACTTTCAAAATTGTGTCAGGTGACCATGACCTCCATCCAAGATGGCTGCCATGAGCAGACATAGTTTTAACATAGAACCCTATGGGATTTGAATAGTAACCTAGATGTATTCTGCATGCACATTCTTAAGAGGGCTTATTTATGTCAGGTGAGCGACACAGGCCCACCTGAGCCTCTAATTTGTAATTTGCAAAGCCGGGCGTGAACCCACGCCTTATTGGTGATAGGCTTGTATGAGTTGTTAGGTAATCCAACTACCCTATTCATTGAGCCACCTGGGCCCTCGACATTTTGACTGTTTGTAGAAATTACCAAATATACCATGATTCAAGTCTTACCCATGTTCTTAAGGGTCATCATTTTATTGCATATCACCACTAAAGTTGTGAGTTAAGTGAACTCAATTCAGCCTATTGTGATAAAAGTTTGTCTAAGCAGTTCATTGTAGTTCCATGATTTTCTTTGAAGACTCTGATTTCCTCCAATAATACAACTGACTCATTAATACAACTTAAATATTGTTGAAAGTCGAGTTAAACACCAATAAACCCATAAACTAACCATGTACTATATTGTATCTAATGAAAAAAATAGCAATAATTATACAATCAAACCTGTCTATGTGGTCACCTGTATTAGAAGGTCACCTTTTTCTTGTCCGGTCATATAACATTTCATATGAATTGAACCTCTTTTAATAGGTCACCTGTCTTATAAGGTCACATTTTCTTTTTCCCAAAGGTGACCTCTTAATACAGGTTCGACTGTAATATGACAAAGATAATACACAGATTTACTACAATGTTTTTGCAAGTCTCAATATATTGTTTTTATGTCAAACACATTTGAATTACAGGAAAACTAAATTGTTGCTTTATGGTACATTCTTGTTAGGAACTGCATTTTTCTATAATCACTTAAAATCAAACCATGTCTTACTGATAGGGATACCCATGTCTTACTGATAGGGATACATTTTGACGAGATGATGATTTCTCACCCCATGGACAAAGTAGTCCACAATTTTCCCTTTCTGAGATTTTTCTGTCTTACCCAACCCCCTCGGTGAGACAACCTACACGATCTTTTTTCCCGCAAAATTAGTCAAAACTGTGTCCACTTCGTGAGCCTTCATGTGATTAATTGACTGATTTGGACAAAATAATATAAATAAATGAATGGTTCAATTTTATTACCTTTAAATCCTACAAATTGTCGCAAATAAACCCAAATACTGCAATCCTCAAATCGGCGTCCAATTCTCAAATATATGACAGTTTTTCACTTTCTCAAATCGACGTCCAACGACGTCACTGACGTATACTTCAAATGACGTCAACCCCGTTAGGACAAGTTTTGAAACAATGATGGAGAAGGGACAAGACCAGAGTCAGAGTACATTGTACATTGTTTTACACGTTGTTCAATATTTTAATTGTTAAAACTGGTTTATTCATTTGAAAAACTGTTATTGATGAGACTTTCTATTGTTAAACTGTTGATTTTGTTTACAATACAATAGTTCTATAATAACGGTGTATTATTAATCAATAATCAATCAGAGAGCAGTAAATCGGCCATTTATTACGTCACGGAATGCGCAAGGTAAACAAAACAAAACACACGATCAGCTGTTTGTGAATCGGGATCATGGGGCGAGAAACAGAATCAAACACTGTCAAAGGTGCAAGACGGGGAAATCTCAGACACCCTCGGGTAAGATTCAAGTCGTCTCTGACTCGGGAAACCCTCGTCAGAGACGACTGGAATCTTACCCTCGGGTGTCTGAGATTTCCCCGTACCCGAGTCAGAGACGACTTGAATCTTACCCGAGGGTGTCTGAGATTTCCCCGTCTTGCACCCTTGCCGGTGTTAGATTCTATTTGTCTGCTTTGTACTAAACCAACACGCTTAGTTGATTTTTAAAAGTTCTAACCCACTGAAACAACAGTCTGTAGGTAAACATGTTGCTCCACTCAGACATATCCAGATTCAGAGCAAGTCTGTCTGCTCTTTCTGCTTATAAGTTATACAAATTAGTGTTGCATGCTTATTGGAGAAGCAACAAATACCAATTTGATAGTTTTTAGTTTGACCTGATCCAGGGCTCAAACCAGATGTGATGTAAAGCTATATGTAATATCATAACTAATATATCTTATGGGAAAGTGCTTCATAAGTTGTGATATGTGCCCAATCCTTTTCATGTTGATCTGAATAATAGATATTTAAACTAAACTAAATTAAACATAAAAACAGACCAAGTACAATAAAAAATGTATTTTATTGTTCAACATTTTAACAACCTTTTTGAAATTACATTTCACATGTTAATATGAAGGTTGCAGTAGCATTTAAATTCAATTAACATATGTTTATAGAAATAAGTCAAACTTAGTACAAAATGTACAAATATGTATAAATATATAGACCACATGTGTAAAAATCATATGAATGTCAGACATGGTCAACCAACATATATTTTTTAATGAATACCTCTGAGGGACTATTTCTACTATATTTATTTTTTCAAATCTGAAAGAACCATCATTACCAAATTTGGTTGCATTTGGTTCAGCACTTCATCAAAAGAAAATGCAAATGTCTCAGAAGGCCAACTTGGAAAGCAGTTTGACCAGCTACATGACACAATTCTGAAAGAAGGCCACTGCATAGATACTAAGTCTGACCAAGTTTGATATGAATTACAGCAGTGATGTTAAAGGAGAAGATTATAGTTTTCTTGAGATATGTCATGTTATGTTGAAGGATTCAAATGTTTAACTTACATATATCATCAATTCAGTAACAGGAACATTGCACAGGAAAACCCAGTGAAAAACATAAAAATATATATATATAAAAAAAATCACACAATTCAGTATTAATCATTTATATGATTGTGAAACATTTCTTTGTCACATAATACTGTATATGCATCATTACTTTGACAGGGGGTAAATTTTGCAAAAACATTATCATTTTCCAGTTGAACACATAAAATCAAATTGGTTTCTGTGGAGTTATTGTTGTGCATTTTGGTGAAACACAAATTAACCGAAAATATCCTCCACCTGAACATTTCCACTTATACAATAGTAAGTCACTGAGGGGAGATAACACATTTCACATGTAACTATTTACCCATTGTATAACACACATATATATAATAAACAGTAGTTATAAAGGTTAAGACAGACATTCAGACATTATCACTATTAACATAGCAAATCTGATATGACGAGCTGTGATACTAGGGATGTCGAGACCTTCAAACTGATGTTATTGTTTTTTTTATCAGTTACATCGTACTGTGTTTGAAGTGACACTGACAGATCATTTTCAGAGTCAGTTTGTTAATACTGACAGTATTATTCAGGGAGATAAAAGAAAAAAATGTCAAAATTACAGATAAATAACTATTCTGAAAGATTTCAAATTATTTGTTTGTCATTATTGAACAATTGCCATATTCCATAAAAAAAACTAAAAAAAAATTGGAAGTTTTGTTTTTACAAATAATTCAACATAATAACAATATATTCATGAAGTAGTCACTGGTATTTCTGAATGTCTCTTCACCATCTTTTGTTTAAATGACTTTTTGCTTATTATCATTAAAATCAACAATGCTGGCAGATGCACCAAACTAAATCTAAAAAGTTTGCGGGATGAATTGCTATCTCCATCACGATAAAATCTCCATCCAAGATAGGAGAAATACAGATTGAGAGGTAATGAATTGCAAGCAAATGTCCATGTGGTTAAGTCTATCACTGGGGCAAGTGTACATAGTCCTATCATCCCTACACAGTAACGCAGTGCTACCCTCTTACACAGGCTAGGGTTAATCACAGACATCATTCGGTAACCTCCACGGGAATAGTCTGGCCGCAGATTCCAACTCAAAGCATTAAAATGTGGAAATTGCCAGGCATACATTATAGCTCCAAGTAATAAGGCACCTACAATGTAAATCATGAGCAAAATTATTTGAACTCAAAATGTCTGAAGTTTTAGTGTAGACTTATTCATCCAGATTAGAGCCATTTTTTTTTATGACAAAGACTTAACTCATTCAGCCCCAACACTTTATCAGTATCACTGCTGATAATGCCCCAGCATCATTTATCTATGTATAGCTGCATGTGCCCCAGAGGTATTTTATCTAATTATAAAATTTTGTAAACATCATGCACATGCAGTTAGTCTTAACTTAATTGCTCTGTTAATATCCAAGATAAATCCATGAAATTTTCACATTTTGTTCCAAATAAAATTATCTACACAATGATATGCTTTTTGTTATTTTTTCTCCATGTTTTTCAATTAAATTTTATGTACATCATATCTACAATCCATTATTCCTTATTAAATTTATTGGAATAATTCTGGATATTTCTGTCTGTGGTAAGGTTTAAAGCATTTAATGCATAGATTTATTTCACATTGTTCACAGCCAGTTTTTGGTTCAGTCCTGATTTTTTTAAGTGAACACATTTTACAGGTTCTTTTTCTTGGCATCACGACTAGCCAGTGTTGTTGTAGCTGAGCTGGAGGTTGAATATCAGTTGTTCTTTTACGTTTTCCTGTAAATCCACCCAATAATTGGTGAGCCAAGTTCATCCTAAACTCCATCTGTGTTCTGGGTTTTTCTTTGTTATTCTTTGTGCTGAGTTTATGGTTCTCAGACTCCCTCATGAGTAAATATGCATTTACTATGCCGACATCCAGAAGGAAGAAGAACAAATACTTCCACCACTTCAGAGATTTCCTGGCCGTGTTGTATGTTGATCTCAATTGATCAGCATGGTCAACCCCATTCATGTACATGTTGTACAATTTTACAGCCAGAGGGCACGGAACTTCCTTTATCGAACCATCCTTTTGTTTTCGGCTGACATGTGGCATCACCATCACAGTTGGTCGACAGAATTGAAATGTTCTTTTTGTCATGCCAAACTGTAATCCTCATGTCTCCCTTCTGCTTAGTGATAGACTGTCCTTGTTCCTTCAGTTTTAGCTTGTCCAATCCGGTTGGAAGACCCTTGCGATTAGACCTTACTGTTCCACAACCAAAGGTCGATCGTTGTCGCAACTGAAGGAACAAATCTGGTGATGTGAAAAAACTGTCGGTATATACATGGTAACCAAGATCCAACAGTGGCTGCATCAAGTCTAAAACTACCCTTCCGCCAAGATAGATTTCAGGAGTATTGTTTGTCCTTCCGGTATACACCTGAAAGTCGCCAACATAGTCATTATGGGGATCAGCACGCACCCATACTTTTATCCCTCTCTTCGTTAGTTTTAGAGGGACATATTGTTTAAACCCAAGCCTTCCGGAGAATCCGATCATGGCTTCATCAATTGAAACTTCTCGATGTGGGTTGTATTCATTGATGCATGTGGTCCTTATTTGTTCAAGCATTGGCCGTACATGGGCCAATTTGTCATGACCAGGTGCTCCTCGAGGTGGATTTCTGGAAGTGTCGGCAACATGAAAATATCTCATCAAATTTTCATATCTTGTTCGACTAAATTTCATTTCAATACATGACGGATGAAATAGTTTGTCTTTGTACCAGTACATGTCTTGGGCAGGGGCTGGTAGAATACCCATGACAATTTGAACACCAATAAGAGCCTTGATTTCCTCTGCATTAGTTGAATACCAATTTTTGTTTGGTGTTGCCTCAATTTGCTTTTGTGCGTACTCATTTGTTTGAGTAGCAATTTCAATTGACAACGCTTCCGGGAACAAAAGATTGAAAAAATCGATTTCTCGTTTGTCATTCTCCATAACAGTCGTTGGTCCAGTAAATTCAGCAATTTGAATGGTTCTAAGGTGGTCGCTCCATTTAGCATTGTCGGCGAGAACCGTATCATCATCGCTGTCAATTTCCTCTTCGTCCGACGATCCCATCTCAGAAAATTCGATGTCGGAGTCGAAATCATTTTGCTCATCTAATAGCCGAACATATCTTTCCTCTGCTTCCTTAATATTTTCCAGATCAAAGCCTAGAAACTCTTCATTTTCGCTATCATCATCACCAAAGATCGCTTTAAAATCCGCCATTGTTTACAATTTTTTATGAATGAAACATGTGTAGTAAAATCGATGTAATTTAATAACCTTTGACTTCTGAATGTTTTAACAAAGGAAAAAGGAAACGTAAACTATTTTTCTATTGGCCAGTATTGAAAGAATCATGGATTCCCCCCTTTATTCGACCAATCGGAGAAGGTTTTACAACATACTTTCGGCACGTCTAAAGACGTGATCGGCCATTGAATGAAGAAAACAAACCACTACAAATGACGGGATCGGCCATTCAATGCAGATATTTAATCACTCCAAAAGACGTTATCGGGGCTGAATGAGTTAAATGATTTGGATTTCCAATCTTTTGACATTGAGCTTGGGGCGTCGTACCTGATGAATGATATTCCAGAAACGAGTCGTGCACATTAAAAATAGATATCTACATTTGTACATGTTTGTATTTCTTGATTCACATTGTGACAATTACCTCCTTTACTATTGTTTAAATTTTTTTTTCATTGATGTATTGTCTGTAACCAACAGATTCTACCTTCCTAGCTAGTAGTCAGCATTCATTGATCTTCTTATTGTACTGTCCATGTAACCAACAGATTCTACCTTCCTAGCTAGTAGTCAGCATTCATTGATCTTCTTATTGTACTGTCCATGTAGTTATCCATTTTTGTGATAGTATGTGGTCTTTTTGAGTGGAAGTAAATCTGTGCAGGTTTTTTGTCCTTTTTAACTGAATAGGACTAGGGTCCCATTAACAGGTTTGACCCTGCCACATTTTTGTACCTGCCCAAGCCAGAACTTTCATTTTCAACGTCATGGTATTTTTTTTTATGTTCAATGAGGTGAGAGGTGATTGTTCGTTTTGTTGATATTGGTGGAATTGTTTACCATCACGTTTATTTTCATAATTATACAATTATAATTTACAACAAAACATATTAATTACCTGGCTCTATTCCACCTGTACATGCAGCCCATCCCATAATCGGTGGTATGGCTCCTACGACAGATCCCACCCAAGTGTTAGATATACTCATCCTCTTCATTGGAGTATAAAACATAGTATATAAGATCCAGTTAAAAACTCCAAGTCCAGCTGTCAGAGGGTTTGCTCCGAATGCCAAGGTAATTACTCCAATAGTTCCAGTCACAGCAGCAAACGATAAAGCATGGACTGGCCTGAAATATAATAAAGATACAATGTAGATTGTCATTACCCGTATATTAAACTCTTTCTTCGAGATGGTAAAATATTGTCTATAGGCCAGAACATCTTTCGTAAATTCAGACAATTAGTCGGGCGGTCAGACCTTCACAATTTTGATTTTAATGTACCCACCGAACACACACCTGAAACTTTTTGTATGTTATTTTCAGTGTTTCTACTTTTATTTTAATCGGGTCGTCACAAATTCGTACCGCCCGATTTTTTAAAATATACATTTGTTTAGCGTAGGGGTATCTTCACGAAAAATAATGTCTTACTTGCAAGATCGTTAAATTGCAATGATGACTTTATCATTAAGTAAAAACACATTTTTATGACTGTTTGAAGACTATAGATTGTCTTTAAAATACAAAAATATTCATTTTTATCTATTTTAATCATGTAATAACATTCTATAATAAGGAGGTGTTTTTCATATAAATTGTGACATGTAACTAACCAATATAACAATTCTGTATGAGATGAATTTTTATTTTAGTATTTTCTGAATACTTTTAAATACAATTCATCAATTTTATCCATTTAAATGTGAAGGTGTTCGATCAAACAGACACAGTAAATGAAAAATCATTTAGAATGTCCAGGCGAAAAAGTTGTAATTTTCCGGAAAAATACATTAACAGTTCGCGTACCGTATTTAGTGTTCTCGTCCTATTAAGTGACCCGAACTTGCAAATTGCATATGCTTTAAAAATTGCTTAAGAAAATTTGTTTTTGTGCTTTGGTGTTCTTGAGTTGTCTAAGAGTTGATATCAAGTCATTATTTCAGTATTTCTCAACAATAAGTTGTTATACTTTGGTTATTAAATTATTCGATATTATAATAAGAAAACCGTACTGGTGATGGTGTGATTTTATTCCGAAAAATTGCCAGAGTTGTGTAGTCCTGTTAAATTTGGTCTGTAGACCAAAATGAAAGCTAGACAGTCTTTAAATTGGCTAAATTGTGTTATTTGTCAAGAACCAGGTACAAATGAAGATTTAATAAACATGCAGAGCCAGGGCAAACATTCGTTTTTAAGGGCAATAAAATCACATCATCACCAGTACGGTTTTCTTATTATAATATCGATTAATTTTATAACCAAAGTATAACAACTTATTGTTGAGAAATACTGAAATAATGACTTGATATCAACTCTTAGACAACTCAAGAACACCAAAACACAAAAACAAATTTTCTTAAGCAATNTTGACAAATAACACAATTTAGCCAATTTAAAGACTGTCTAGCTTTCTTTTTGGTCGACGGACCAAATTTAACAGGACTACACAACTCTGGCAATTTTTCGGAATAAAATCACATCATCACCAGTACGGTTTTCTTATTATAATATCGATTATAATAATCGCCTGGACATTCTAAATGATTTTTCATTAACTGTGTCTGTTTGATCGAACACCTTCACATTTAAATGGGTAAAATTGATGAATTGTATTTAAAAGTATTCAGAAAATACTAAAATAAAAATTCATCTCATACAGATTTGTTATATTGGTTAGTTACATGTCACAATTTATATGAAAAACACCTCCTTATTATAGAATGTTATTACATGATTAAAATAGATAAAAATGAATATTTTTGTATTTTAAAGACAATCTATAGTCTTCAAACAGTCATAAAAATGTGTTTTTACCTAATGATAAAGTCATCATTGCAATTTAACGATCTTGTAAGTAAGACATTATTTTTGGTGATGATACCCCTACGCTAAACAAATGTATATTTTAAAAAATCGGGCGGTACGAATTGGTGACGACCCGATTAAAATAAAAGTAGAAACATTGAAAATAACATACAGAAAGTTTCAGGTGTGTGTTCGGTGGGTACATTAAACTCCTTAAATAAGCGCCTTTTTTGGACTTGACCGTTACACTAAATGTTCCTGGTATTTTAAGACTAAAATTAAAATAGATTTCTGCTGTTCCATTAGAATAGACATGCTTTCTCATACATCACATAACAAGTCTGTTCAAGAGGTACAGATTATCTGGTTCCCTTACTGAATGATTTTGGGAATAAGGCCTTACAACATTGACAAGGTAGGAGAGTTCACCAGGTGGCTTAGCCCTGCTTCATATCCCACTGAAGAACAAAACTACAAAAATGTCGGCTATCAAATAGAACTCAAACCTTTAGGGTTGAATGTTCAGATGCATGCATGATCAGGAAAAGTAAAATCATCGATTGATGTCAGCACCAAAATGGTTTAATTTTCAGATGCATGCATGTATGAACAGGAAAAGTAAAATCATCGATTAATGTCAGAACCAAAATGGTTTAATCAATAAATTTATAGACCCAAGATCAGTTCTTTAAACGATTATGGCCTGGTTGGTCAAGAGATAAGTTCTTGAAAGGATTAGGGCCTCATTGGGTAAGAGGTGAAGACTGTTGATGTAATATCTCAATCCTAACACCACTTATGTATGCTCACTTCTAGTGTTATATGGTTTCCAGTAACCTAACCAAGGTCTGGTAATTCACTAGTCAATTAATTATTACTCTCTAAACTTTCATCCCCCAAAACATCTGGTAGTCACGATATAGCTGAAAACTTGCAAAACAATTTAATAGTCTTTGATTTAACAAGACCAGGGGTTGAACCCATGGATCAATCGTACACTATGTGAGCATGCTAATCATTACATGGATCAATCGCATGCTAGTCATTACATGGATCAATCGCATGCTATGTGAGCATGCTAGTCATTACATGGATCAATCGCACGCTATGTGAGCATGCTAGTCATTACATGGATCAATCGCACGCTATGTGAGCATGCTAGTCATTACATGGATCAATTGCACACTATGTGAGCATGCTAGTCATTACATGGATCGCACGCTATGTGAGCATGCTAGTCATTACATGGATCAATCATACGCTATGTGAGCATGCTAGTCATTACATGGATCAATCGCACGCTATGTGAGCATGCTAGTCATTACATGGATCAATCGCACGCTATGTGAGCATGTTAGTCATTACATGGATCGCACGCTATGTGAGCATGCTAGTCATTACATGGATCAATCGTACGCTATGTGAGCATGCTAGTCATTACATGGATCAATCGCACGCTATGTGAGCATGCTAGTCATTACATGGATCAATCGCACGCTATGTGAGCCTGCTAGTCATTACATGGATCAATCGCACGCTATGTGAGCATGCTAGTCATTACATGGATCAATCGCATGCTATGTGAGCATGCTAATCATTACATGGATCAATCACACGCTATGTGAGCACTCTAATCATTACACCACTGATGTGGTTCCTATTGCAAAGTACTGATGTAACTCAATAAATAAATACTAACGCTAAATATCCACGAACAAGTACTCTGTTTTTTGTTCTGTTCATCTGTGAATCGTATGGCACTTCTAAAAACTACAAATATAAAAGTTGAATGCATATTAATCAGTTTATAATAGGTACAATAAGTTTACTATTCAACAAAACCTTCAAAAACTTTGTTTTTTAATTTACACATGGTCAGATAATACAGATTCATTTAACATTAAGTTTTCATACATTGGAACTAAATTTGATATTCAGTTTACACAGGTTTACAGATTGTTAGACAGGTATCACTTTCTAATGAAATTCTATAAAAAAAAATTAAATGCCAATATAAAAACTATAAAACTAATATAATAATATAATATTGTGTCACCATGGAATTTGTCTTCATGGAAAAAAATTAAGAGAAAATTTACAAGAATATGAAGTAAGTGGATCTAGTTTTAGATTCTTGTTTAGCTTCTGTGTCCAGAAATACCATCACCAAATTTGTCATAAAATTACACAATGATATTTTAAGTGAAAAATGGGGGAATTTTAAGTAAAATAAAAGAACCGCTTAGCACATGAATGTGCGACGTATCCCCCCGCATAATATTTAGCTTTATATATTTATAGAAAGCAGCCTTGCAGTCTTAATGTATAACATACTTACAAGCCATATGCAAAAAATTATTCAAATCTATCCATGTTTACTAAAGTTATCGTGTAAAGACACAATTCTCAAAATTGGTGATTTTTCAACCAAAAAATAAGATTTTCCACCAAAACTCTTGCTTCAAATATTTCCATGTAAAAACCCATCCAAGATAATGATAATTACAAGCCACTTGCAAAATATTATTCAAACCTATCCATGTTTACTAAAGTTATCGCGTAAACAAGACACAATTCTCAAAATTGTTGATTTTTCAACCAAAAATTAAGATTTTCCCCCAAAACCCTTGCTTCAAATATTTCCATGTAAGAACCCATCCAACAAAATGATATTTACAAGCCACATGCATAAAATTATTCAAATCTATCCATGTTTACTAAAGTTATCACGTAAACAAGACACAATTCTCAAAATTGGTGATTTTTCAACTAAAAACTAAGATTTTCCCCCAAAACCCTTGCTTCAAATATTTCCATGTTAGAACCCATCCAAGATAATGATAATTACAAGCCACATGCAAAAAATTATACAAATCTATCCATGTTTACTCAAGTTATCGCATAAACAAGAAAGTGTGACGGACGGACAGACAGACAGCCGCTATTACTATATCCCCTCACCGCTATCACGGGGGGATAATAAACCACAAAGCTAATTGGATAACAAAGCATATTATGTATATGAACAAAAGACAAAACAAGTAAATATATTCTTTATTTGAGAGAGAATAGCTTAATAGAATAGACCCAAGTGGAAAAACTTCAGGATTGTAAAGTGGTATCGAAATAAAGAAAAATATTGATACATTAAAAGCAAATTCAATTTACATGTAAAAAATTATTTCTATCTATTTACTGTATGTAAGAAAAGGTTCAAATGAATATTTCATATGTACGTAGCTTGGGCTTTTTATGTAACTATGCAACAAGCCTTTTGAATAAAAAACAAAAGTACTCAACATTATGTTAAAATCAATAACTGATTTTTACTTACTCACAGCTTGGTTAAAACCATAAAAATGAGTTTAACTATGTCAAATTTTGATTAAAATGAATAATGGTAACTGAGTTTGATTTAGACACAGCTTGGTTCAAATTACCAATAGCTGAGTTTGACCAGTCACAGCTTGGTTATATAAAAATAATATAACTGAGTTTGACTTAGTCACAGCTTTGTTAAAAACAATAACTGAGTTTGACTTAGTCACAGCTTGGTTAAAACCATAAAACTGAGTTTAACTATATCAAAGTTTGATTAAAATGATTAACAGTAACAGAGTTTGACTTCGTCACAACTTGGTTAAAACCAATAAAAGAATTGGACTTCATCACAGCTTGGTTAAAACCAATAAAAGAATTGGACTTCATCACAGCTTGGTTAAAACCAATAAAAGAATTGGACTTCATCACAACTTGGTTAAAACCAATAAAAGAATTGGACTTCGTCACAACTTGGTTAAAACCAATAAAAGAATTGGACTTCGTCACAACTTGGTTAAAACCAATAAAAGAATTGGACTTCATCACAGCTTGGTTAAAACCAATAACTGAGTATGACTTAGACCCAGCTTGGTTAAAACCAATAAAAGAATTTGACTTCATCACAGCTTGGTTAAAACCAATAACTGAGTATGACTTAGACACAGCTTGGTTAAAACCAATAAAAGAATTTGACTTCATCACAGCTTGGTTAAAACCAATAACTGAGTATGACTTAGACACAGCTTTGCTAAAACCAATAAAAAAGTTTGACTTCGTCACAGCTTGGTTAAAACCAATAAAAGAGTTTGACTTAGACACAGCTTTGTTAAAATCAATAACTGAGTATGACTTAGACTCAGCTTTGCTAAAACCAATAAAAAAGTTTGACTTCGTCACAGCTTTGTTAAAACCAATAAAAGAATTTGACTTCATCACAGCTTGGTTAAAACCAATAACTGAGTATGACTTAGACACAGCTTTGTTAAAATCAATAAAAGAGTTTGACTTAGTCACAGCTTGGTTAAAACCAATAACTGAGTATGACTTAGACACAGCTTTGCTAAAACCAATAAAAGAGTTTGACTTCTTCACAGCTTGGTTAAAACCAATAACAGAGTTTGACTTAGTCACAGCTTTGCTAAAACCAATATTAGAGTTTGACTTCATCACAGCTTGGTTAAAACCAATAACAGAGTTTGACTTTGTCACAGCTTGGTTAAAACCAATAACTGAATATGACTTAGACACAGCTTTGCTAAAACCAATTAAAGAGTTTGACTTAGTCACAGCTTTGCTAAAACCAATATTAGAGTATGACTTAGACACAGCTTTGCTAAAACCAATAAAGAGTTTGACTTAGTCACAGCTTTGCTAAAACCAATATTAGAGTATGACTTAGTCACAGCTTTGCTAAAACCAATAACAGAGTTGACTTACTCACATCTTGGTTAACACAGAAATGCTATACCTGATTAGTGGCATTAGCTGAGGCTGAGGTCAAAGCCGTTCCTAGAGTAACAAACAAAAATGTGACAGGATCAAACATGCCAGGTGCCATCCCATACCCTGCCATTGAAGTTAACACTACCAAACCTGAAATATATACACACAATATTAATAATTCTTTTATTTCAAGTGGCAATATAAATTTAAGTTTCTGTATGGTAATAAGGAAGTTTACAAGGTTTTAAGAAATTTCCAATCAAAATGTTAAATGAATTACAATTAATTTTTTTTTTAAATGTAATACAAGGGTAAATCTTAATACCCCCCCCCCCACCCCTCCCCATGCCTAAAAGTAGGGGAATCAAAATGCCAGGGCCTGCAGCAAAATGTAAGGTCAATCGGGTGACCGTATTGCGTAAACACATATTTTTTTTCTTCTTGAACTTTTTTTTTTGCAAAATTCTGTTGTTTTTCTGTTAAATTCTAAAATTCCACCTAGTTTTCAATTCAAGAATATCCTTGGCACATGTGTCATTTTCACCAAGTAGCATTACAATGGCTGATGGGTTTTGAAATAGGATCATAGGGCCCCTAGCGCAAGGGTCAAGCTCTCCACAATCTGATCAGCGTTATGCAAACTCATATTATATTAGATATTAAAATTTACAATGTGTTTATACATGTACAATTGTCTGTGGCTTACCGAAAACTGTTTGTGGTCAGTTAATAATGAAAATAACATGGATATCTAAGGATTTACATGTAGGAAAGGTGAAATTTTTAGACAACAATATGGTTTGATATCTGTACGATATAAATTCAAAATGTGTGTATTGTCAGTGTTACATGATGACGGCCCAAAGAACGCAATCTCATTATTTTAGTAGTATAGATTATAAGTCAAAAGGTCAATAACTCCTTCAAAGGTAATCTGATCATAATGCTGTAACAAAATATTGTATGTGAAGCTCGGTCTCCATATAATACAGCATGCTTGTTATGCTTTAAAGAATTACCATTCAAAATGTAGGAGGAGTTGCGTGTACAAACAGACAGATGGATGGACGGACAGGACTAGACAAAAAGTATCAATAGCAATTAGAATTCAATAGAATTCTCTTAAACTATCGCATACCTATTAATTTTTTTTTCAAATAATGGACAGAGTGGACGAAAACAATATGTCTCCCCTAGAAAAGCGAGAGATACATATTGTATAAATAGTAACTAAAATTCAATGGAAATTTCTTAAATTTTTACATATCTGTTAAACTTAACAACAAAATGTGTACCTGTCAGTCGTAGTTTGGACAGCATCATATAATGTTGTCCAAGTTTGGAGGTATCAATTTTCTGTTCAAGCCAGTTATGATCTTCAATAGACTCATAACTGAGTGCTGGACTTTCTTCTTTTTTATCATTTTCCAAAGCAGTCTGTATCTGTTCCATTGTTTCTGGTGTGAAGATATTTTTATATGTGATAACATCTCCTGATTTAGGAAAGAAATACGAAACATCCTCCAAGTGTTTATTTATGTGGACAACAGAACTTGACTGTCTATGATGTAACAAAAAACCCTGACTTAAATAAGAATTATTCCCGAGATCTAAATTATGCTTTAATTGTTCCTGTTCTGATGAACTGTTGGTAATAATCTTTGGATCTCCATTATCTAAGACTTCATTTGATGTTTCTTGTACTTTTGATGTAGCTGTGCGATGAGCCAGCTGGAATGAAAAAGATATTGAAGTTACATGGTGAATATACAATGTATTATGAAAAGAAAGTTTAAACAGTGATGATCAACAATTCCACCAATATCAACGTTAACAAAATGAACAATTACCTCTTACCATAACTCATTGACCATAGTATGATGTCTGAAATCTAGATCCTGGCTTGAGACAGCCACAAAAATGTAGCATGTTACACCAGTTAATGAGATCCTGACCCTCCCCTCTTGATAATTGATTCTCCAATGGCAATACATAAACAAATGATAAAAAACCTGCACAGATTTGTTTTCACTCAAAAATACCTCATTCTATCACAAAAATGAATGACAAAGATGAACAGTATAATATCAGAGTCACTGAATGTTTGTAGTTAACAGACTACTTGCATCCCATTATAATGACGTCATCTATTTCAACCTTACTTACATGAAGAGGTATCACATCGGTTAATAAAGCTATGTATTGTGTGTATCACATCGGTTAATAAAGCTATGTATTGTGGTCATGATCGTATGGTAGTTGAATTTACAAAGTCTAATTGAGAATCTATGGAATAAAACACTTTGATCCATATATTTTACTTAAGAATTGAATGCATTTTTTTGTAGTTTTATTGGCATGTAAAAGCGTGGACCGAAGCACATTTTGCAATCAGTGCCTATCACCACTACAAAATGTAAGTAATGTTGTGATTTCGAATCTGACACAATCTGTACATGACAAAATATGCATCGGAATGCATTGGGGGGTCAGATTAGACTGGAGATACAGAGCAGAAAAGTTCTCCGGCTTAGATTGGTTTATGGTATTTAATGCCACTTTCAACAATATTTTAGTTATATCATGGCGGTCAGTTTTATTGGTGGAGGTAACAGGAGTACCTGGAGAAACCAGTCAATGACAAAATTTATCACATAAAGTTGTATCGAGTACATCTCGCCATGAAAATGGTCCGAACTCACAATGTTAGTGGTAATAGGCACTGATACTAGAGACAGCACAGGTAGTTGTAAATCCAACTACCAAACGATCACGACCACGACAGCCCCTAAATTTCTTCAGAAGTCAAATCTGAGTATTTCTCAAAAATAGTGAAACAGATGACCAACAAAAAATAGGTGAAAAATGACATCAAATTTTAATATAGTATATCTCAAATAGCCATTTTATGCAACATGACAAAATTAAACATCCCCTTTTTGAGTTACATTTGTATGTCAGTCATTAATCTCGTTGAGAATGTTAAGAATAAGAATAAGAATCAGTTTATTTGTAAATTAAGACGCCATAAAAGAAAGAGCAGTATAATCAATACTAGTCCGAGATTCCTCTGCCGTTCGACGACTATTTAGAACTTGCTGTTGTCGTTTGAACGTCAGAGCGCATGCCATAAACAAAACAGCGGATTTTCCTCACACACTCGAGAGAGTCACATTTCCACGTTTTGTGGCTATCAGATTTTATTTTCTATCCAAAACCCTAATATATATCGCTTCACCAATCATTTTTCTATTCATTCATAACCATCTTACCCTCAGAGAGTGGTGTTACACTCCATTACAGCACGTTTTTTTTCTTACACCCGATTTGGTCATTTCACTGCCATTTTTTTAACGTGATCTCGCGATACTAACTGAAAGATGATAGCAACGCATTGCATGATGGGAGCTACTAAATGCAGCGTGCCAAATTAGCATATGTAAACAAACATACAAGACGATATAAAGCGTATTCTGCAGGACAAACAGTTCCATCTACAGCTCAAATCAGAGCAGAAAGAAATAATACAAAATATGTTGGATAGAAAAGATTCATTTGGCAGTGTTATCTGCGGGTTTCGGAAAGAGCATGTGTTACGTTTCCCCCTATTTTTTGGACAAGGTCAGATTATATGCAAATCATCTCCCATGATACATTGCGGTAATCGTAGTTCTCTCGAAGTCACGTGATAAATATTCCAAAATGTCAGTGTTCAAAATGACGAAATTATATAGGTCTGGGGAAATCGTGCTGTAATGGAGTGCAACACCAATTTCTGAGGGTAAGATGGTTATGAATGAATAGACAAATTATTGGTGAAGCGATATATATTAGGGTTTTGGATAGAAAATAAAATCTGATAACCACAAAACGAGTTTGAGAGGAAAATCCGCTGTTTTGTTTATGGCAAGCGCTCTGACGTTCAAACGACAACAGCAAGTTCTAAATAGTCGTCGAACGGCAGAGGAATCTCGGACTAAATCAATAGTAATACAAACAAAAGAAGCAATGAGCTGAAAATTACTATATGTGTGACACACAAATAAATATAGAAAATATTTGTAAAAGTTACCTACATAGAAACACCATAATGATGTAACAGTTACCTACATAGAAACAACATGATGGTCTTAATCCTTGTGTAACCTCTAAACGTGACAACGAATTTATTATTAATTTGTCCTTTCCCAATATCCATCCTACTTTCTTTGTTAACATATCGTATTTGTAGAATATTATGTCATTTCTTAATCAATGGTGGTCAGGCTACATCTTAGGATAACATTTCTATCGTCTGCACAGTGCCTCTCCGTCTCTCACGTTTTGCACCTAC
>MJUT01040402.1:158712-174591 GCA_002080005.1 Gigantidas platifrons | reverse complement strand
CCCCCTCAAAATCAAATGGTCGTCCCCTAAACCAAAATTGTATTTGGTTGTATAGTCTATCAGTGCAAAGGGGGAGAAATGAGTATGAGGGGGAAACTTCAGTATATACTCAGATTTCCAGGGGGAAAGATGAGTATATACTGATCTTTCCGGGGGGAAATGAGTATGTAACACCGGCCTTAAGCCAGTTGGACAAATTGCTCCCAATTTTGCTCCGCGCTTGAGTTATCTACTCTCGGTTTTTCAACCAGATACAAGTACATACAACACACTGCAGGTTTTACAGAGAACAATTAGGCACCGCAACTTCTAAGGCCGACCCTGTATCTGTATGGAACCGTAGCTCCGTCTTTTTATTGACTATCAAAAAAGAAAAAGACAGTCAAGAGCTACGGTTCCGCAGCTACGCTATAATATGTAAATATTTACGTTTTTGACAGGGGCTTAATAAGTTGTAAAATACAAAAATTGAACTGTGTTTTTTCGTCCAATTGCAATAAAATGCCATCGAAAATGATGATTTAATCTAAGATATCAATTAGCATCAGCAATATTTTTCACAAAAGTAAATAATTATCACAAGTGTAAAATTAATATCATGAAGAGTTTCACAAAAAACTTTTGACAGAAAACAGTGTTCACATACTTTCAATGGGTGTCATTAATAAACAGGAGTCAGTTTAATTGTGATAACTGATAGATTAATTTAATCAAGTACATGCATTAATTAGAACATATCTCGATTCTGTGATTATTTGCAAATTAAAAACTTAAAAAATTAAAAATTAAAAACAAAACTCTACAACAAACTTCAATTTTTCAATTGTCAACTTCCCATTAATCAGCCAACAGAGTTTACATTTCACAACTCGCACGTTATTCTGCGGCTTCTGCCCAGTGGTGATTTTCTGGATAGAGCTGAACTGCTGACACAAAAACTACCCAAGCAAGGTTACTTTGCTCCTAGGTTGATGGAACTTTTCCTTTTTACTTACTAGTATATCTTTTTATTTCCCCTATCCACGAGAAGATTTTTACCAGACTTGACAATGAGTAACATGGTTGATGTCTTATAAGAAACAGAAGGAACTGCTTACCCTTCGCGAGCACATAGATACCCCCTGTTTTTTTTTGGTGATCTCCGTGTTACTCATCTTTATAGTTTTCTGGTTGTGATTATACTTTCCTTGTGTTCGTTCCGTGTTTTGTTCCCAATGTTGCCTAGCTGTACCTCTGGATTATCCATTCTTGATTGCCTCTTCGGTTTCTCAAACTTGTATTTATTATGTTAGCCATTCGGTTTCTCTTACGTAACGTTTATTTACTATGTTCTAAGTTTGTTACAGCAGAATACCTTTCTTCGTGAGTGGATCTCGACTTTCTCTCGATGTAATCATGAAGACATGACTTGTCATGTTCTTGCATATACTTAGTGAATAGAAATAAACAGATTTGTTAATTTTATTCAGTTTTAGCATTGAAAGCCTTCCCTTTTCAAACATTTGAAACTATTTTCTTTTCATTTATCTAATGGAATTAACACCCAATGATATTTATAGAATGTTTAATGCCTGTGGTTTCATCAACTTGTTTGTTATCTCTGGAGCACTAACCAATCATTGCTACCGATATAATGTTTAATGCCTGTGGTTTCGTCAACCTGTTTGTTATCTCTGGAGCACTAACCAATCATTGCTACCGATATAATGTTTAATGCCTGTGGTTTAATCAATCTGTTTGTTATCTCTGGAGCACTAACCAATCATTGCTACCGATATAATGTTTAATGCCTGTGGTTTCATCAACCTGTTTGTTATCTCTGGAGCACTAACCAATCATTGCTACCGATATAATGTTTAATGGCTGTGGTTTTATCAACCTGTTTGTTATCTCTGGAGCACTAACCAATCATTGCTATTGATGTAGTGTTTAATGCCTATGGTTGGAACACTCTGTTACCAGATCAATGGAACACTAACTAATCATTAATACTGACATAATGTTTAATGTCCGTGATTGTAACACTCTGTTACCAGATCACTGGAGCACTAACTAATCATTGCTACTGACATAATGTTTAATGTCCGTGATTGGAACACTCTGTTACCAGATCACTGGAGCACTAACTAGTCATTGCTACTGACATAATGTTTAATGTCCGTGGTTGAAACACTCTGTTACCAGATCAATGGAACACTAACTAATCATTAATACTGACATAATGTTTAATGTCCGTGGTTGTAACACTCTGTTACCAGATCACTGGAGCACTAACTAATCATTGCTACTGACATAATGTTTAATGTCCGTGGTTGGAACACTCTGTTACCAGATCACTGGAGCACTAACTAGTCATTGCTATTGATATAATGTTTAATGCCCGTGGTTGGAACACTCTGTTACCAGATCACTGGAGCACTAACTAATCATTGCTACTGATATAATGTTTAATGCCTGTGATTGGAACACTCTGTTACCAGATCACTGGAGCACTAACTAGTCATTGCTACTGGCATAATGTTTAATGTCCGTGGTTGGAACACTCTGTTACCAGATTACTGGAGCACTAACTAGTCATTGCTACTGATATAATGTTTAATGCCCGTGGTTGGAACATGCTGTTACCAGATCAATGGAACACTAACCAAAATATCAGACAAATAGCAGACTATTTCGTTGACGTTCAGATCATTGCTAAGCGACATAATTATACATGTTTAATTTGTAGCAGTTGATATTGTACCCAAGGTTCACATGGATTTTCATTTATCTATCATTTCCTTTTAAGTATTTTATTAATGTAGTTTCTTGTATTCGCAACCACCATGACCAAGTTCTATAATACTCATGGACCTCTGAGAGATGAACTTTATTGGAAGGAGAATAAGATGGCACAATATACGCCATAAAATCGTTTATAATGTCATTTTTGCAGCGACAATCTTGAAAGTGGTTTTCACTATTTATTTATCTGTAAATATCCATATTTATCAAATTTTATGAAAAAAAAATAATACCACAGTACTATACTACTGGTCCAAATGATCATAAACTTGTAGGACTATTATCATTTTGCAATGTTCAGTTATATATAATAGTAAAAACAACTTGTCAGTATTGTCTAACAAAAATATTATTTTCTGTATTTTGTTATTTATCTATACATTTGTAAATAAAATAAGCTGTATTGTATCTGTTTATTTCGTCCTGTATAAAACTGTTTATATATGTTAACCTCTTGTCACGCATATATTGTGTCTGAACGCTGCTTAATAAACTGGGAATACAAAACTGTAAAACAAAGCATCAACACATCATTTTGCATTTAATAGCGACATTGAATATTCACATTATTGAATTATTGTATTGTTTATTTCAGTGCTGGTGACGTCTTCTTTTAAAATGTCAGCGGTGTTCAAATTTGGTTTGGTTGCTGATCTGCAGTATGCCAATATTGATGATGGTTATAACTGGAACAAGACAAAGAAACGATACTACAGAAACGCCATTTGTCTGTTACAGAAAGCCATGAAAGAATGGAGACAATATGACATACAATTTATACTACAATTAGGAGATATAATAGATGGTTTCTGTAAACGAACTGAAAAACCAGATGTCTGTCTTGACCGTGTTTTAGACATATTTGAGCAAGAAACTTGGCCAGTTTTAAATGTTGTTGGTAATCATGAGTTATATAACTTCCCAAAAGACAAATTGTATACATCCCGTCTATTCAAAACTTTACCGCTTACAAACAAGGCATATTATGTAGTTGAACCTCATCCTGGTATAAAAATATGTGCTCTGAACACATACGAAATTTCTACTCTTGGAACAACCATAGACACACCAGAATACAACCAAGCGAGTGAATTCCTTCGAGTGAATCCCAATGATGATAAAAATGCTCCAGAGGGTTTAATAGGTGTCAACAGACGATTTGTACGTTTTAATGGCGCTATGTCAACACAACAGATTGATTGGCTGAAGCAGGAACTATCATCAGCGGAACAACAGAAACAAAACGTCATTGTTATAGGTAAATGTTTAAATCTATAGACAATCCATCAATTAATCACCATTACTAATCAATAATTTATATTATGATATACCAAGCCCATGGTATGGGGCCGTTGTGGTCGTGATCGTATGCTAGTTGTATTGATAACTGCTTATCACCACTAAACTGTACTGTGGAAGACCAGAATTTGTGGTAATGGAATTGTGATGGCTTTATTTATATATATATTTTGTATTAACAATATTCCATTAATAAAGTGTTTGGTCTGCAAGATATATATGTGTGTGTGAACCATCAGACCACCAGCATCTCTGATCTCAGTTGATCTCCTTTATTTATATGTCGTGGATCAGAATTCTGACGAAACCCATAGTAAGGGTCACATGCGAGTAACCTTATTCCACGACCTATACCGTCCAATGAAAATGGTGCTTTCGTGACTTTGAAAGTGTTACAATTTAATATTAAACGGCTGTTTGTTTAGAGCAATCTGATTGGCCATTAAATATTCAGTGACACAGGGACTCCCGCATGTGACCTGTTATAAGAGTTTCTTCAGATCTTAAAGCCGTGACATACAATTGTGTACCATAAAAGAGGAGTGAGAATGTGCTTTTAATCAGATCGTGCAATGTAATTATAAACAATACTTGTAGTGAGTCCCCAATCGTTTCGTTTTTAATTAGATTTTTATCCCATCGCCAAACGGAAGTTGCGAAGGGATATAGTAACGCTAGCTACCATCCTTCCGTAACATCCTTAAGCTTGTGAACACTCTAGAATCAACATCCGTCAATGGATTTTGACCAAACTTGGTACATACTTAGTCCTTAAGAGAATCTGGAACCCTATTGATTTTCAATGTCAAAGGTCAAGGTCACCGGGTCAAATTTTTAGGCGAGGGGATACTCCACGCTTTTCGTTGTCGGCCTTGTTAAAAACAAATTTAAAGAAAAAAAAAACAATGTTAAATGTAAACGATTCTTGTATTGGATGACTAGTCTCCCTGCAAAAGATCACTTTCTCAACGTTTAAATAAAGAACACGGAAATCAATGTCCACTTTCTTTAACATTGTGTAAACTGTATTGCAATAGTAAAACAGGACATTCTCTTCTGTTCATATTCTTGTAAATTTTAAAGCATACACATTTTCTGTTAATTTTCTTGAATTGTTTCAAATGGCTACAGATAAACAGCAGTAGCATTATTCATATATTCTCACTATAATATATTAATTTGTTTTTGTTTTATTGTAGGCCATAACCCCGTTTACTTAGAAGCAACAGATGCTATGTGTTTGTGTTGGAATTACAGTGATGTCCATGACACTTTGTCTGAATTCAAATCCTGTGTTGTATGTTTTATAAGTGGACATGATCATGATGGAGGATTTGCGGTTGACCAGTATGGAATACATCATATAACAATGCCTGGAGTTATAGAACATCCAGAGTCTTATGCTGTTGGCTATGTGTATGAAGATTCTATAAAGATTGAAGGAAAAGGAGATATGTTTAATGTTACTTGTCCTCTTAGGTTTAAATTAGAATCTTGATGATAATCCTTATAGAACATTTATGAAATAACAGTATCTATATAGGAATACATTATCAGAAATTACTCTCTAATGACTTTTGTTTTATCCAGAATATTTTTACTCAGGGTTTTGTGACATTATGTTTTAAATACAGAGGATGAGAGGGTTGTTTTCAGCATGACTAATTATTGTGTTTTATATTTTTATCAAAATGTCTGATTTTATATCTTTTACAGTTTCAATACAAAAAAAAAGCCATTTGTTTTATGAATGAGAAATATCTAAAAAAAATAATAATAATAATTAATGTATTTAAATGTTATTATTGACACAAAGAAAATGCCCCCCCTCCCACTTTCTTTATCTGAGTGAATGTGTGTGTATTGTTTAAGGATAAATGAGCAATTTTTCAGCTACATCATGGCAAGAACAAGTTAATTTTCAATGAGATGATGACGAGGTCTGCTTTGTACTAGATCAACACACTGAGTTGGATTTTTTAATAGTGCTAGCTTAATGAAACAACAGTCTGTGGGTAGACATGTCGCTTCACTCGGACACATAATTCTGATTCCGAGCCAACCAGTCTGTGCTCTCTCTCCTTAATGCTGGGTGCTTAGTGGAGAAGCAACAAATACCAATTTTATAGACTTTGGTTTGACCCGACCGGGGTTTGAACCCACGATCTTCTGCACTAGAGGCGAGCATGCTAACCATTACGTCACTGATGTGGTTATATATATATTTCAATGCGACGATTATGATATTGATGTCTGCTTTGTACTAGACCAACGCCCTTAGCTGGAATTTTATAGTGCTAGCTCCACTGAAACAACAGTCCACAGGGCTAGGTAGACATGTCGCTCCACTGGCACACATTATCCTGCTTCCGAGCCAACCAGTCTTTCCTCTTGCATCTTAATTAATACTGCATGCTTAGCAGAGAAGCAGCAAATACCAATTCAGTTATAAATCTTTGGATCGAACCCATGATCTACAAAACTCGAGACGAGCACTCTAACCATTACACCCCCGATGAACCCATGATCTACCAAACTCTAGGCGAGCACTCTAATCATTACAGCACTGATGAACCCATCATCTACCACACACGGGCGAGCACTCTAACTATTACACCATCGATGAACCCATGATTTACCAAACTCGAGGCGAGCACTCTTAACCATTACACCACCAATGAACCCATGATCTACCACACACGGGGGAGCATGCTAACCATTACACTACCGATGAACCCATGATCTACCACACGGCGGAGCACGCTAACCATTACACCCATGATCTACCAAACTCGAGGTGAGCACTCTATTACACCACCGATGAACCCATGATCTACCACACACAGGCGAGCACTCTAACTATTACACCACCGATGAACCCATGATCTACCAAACTCGAGGCGAGCACTCTATTACACCACCGATGAACCCATGATCTACCACACACAGGGGAGCACGCTAACCATTACACCACTGATGAACCCATGATCTACCAAACTCAAGATGAGCACTCTAACCATTACACCATCGATGAACCCATGATCTACCAAACTCGAGGTGAGCACTCTATTACACCACCGATGAACCCATGATCTACCAAACTCGAGACGAGCACTCTAACCATTACACCACCGATGAACCCATGATCTACCAAACTCGAGACGAGCACTCTTTCCATTACACCACCGATGAACCCATGATCTACCAAACTCGAGGCGAGCACTCTAACTATTACACCACCGATGAACCCATGATCTACCACACAATGGGGAGTACGTTAACTATTACACCACCAATGAACCCTTGATCTACCACACATGGGGGAGTACGCTATCCATTACACCACTGATGAACCCATGATCTACCAAACTCGAGGTGAGCACTAACTATTACACCACCGATGAACCCATGATCTACCACACACTGGGGAGTACGTTAACCATTACACCACTGATGAACCCATGATCTACCACACATGGGGAGCACGCTAACCATTACACCACCGATGAACCCATGATCTACCAAAACTCGAGGTGAGCACTAACTATTACACCACAGATGAACCCATGATCTACCACACACAGGGGAGCATGCTAACCATTACACCACCGATGAACCCATGATCTACCAAACTCGAGACGAGCACTCTAACTATTACACCACTGATAAACCCATGATCTACCAAACTCGAGACAAGCACTCTAACCAATACACCACCGACGAACCCATGATCTACCAAACTCGAGATGAGCACTCTAACTAATGCACCACCGATGTACCCATGATCTACCACACACAGGGAAGCAGGCTATCCATTACACCACCGATGAACCCATGATCTACCAAAGTCGAGACGAGCACTCTAACCATTACACCACCGATGAACCCATGATCTACCAAACTCAAGGCGAGCACTCCAACCATTACACCACCGATGAACCCATGATCTACCAAACTCGAGACGAGCACTCTATCCATTACACCACCAATGAACCCATGATTTACCAAACTTGAGGTGAGCACTAACTATTACACCACCGATGAACCCATGATCTACCACACACTGGGGAGTACGTTAGCCATTATACCACCGATGAACCCATGATCTACCACACATGGGGGAGCACGCTAACCATTACGCCACCGATGAACCCATGATCTACCAAACTCGAGGCGAGCACTCTAACCATTACACCACCGATGAACCCATGATCTACCACACACAGGGGAGCATGCTAACCATTACACCACTGGTGAACCCATGATCTACCAAACTCGAGACGAGCACTCTTAACTATTACACCACCGATGAACCCATGATCTACCAAACTCGAGGCGAGCACTCTATTGCACCACTGATGAACCCATGATCTACCACACACATGGGAGCATGCTAACCAGTACACCACTGATGAACCCATGATCTACCACACTCGAGACGAGCACTCTAACTATTACACCACCGATAAACCCATGATCTACCAAACTTGAGACAAGCACTCTAACCAATACACCACCGACGAACCCATGATCTACCAAACTTGAGATGAGCACTCTAACCATTACACCATCGATGAACCCATGATCTACCAAACTCGAGACGAGTACTCTTAACTATTACACCACCGATGTATTCTTCATCTTTTTCAGAAATATGCTTTATCTCAATTAAAATGTAGGAGGACTTTCAAAAAGGACAAGAACTCCTTTTAAAAATGTCCTCAATCAAACTGCTGTTAGATATTTGAATCTTCATATTATAATAATCCAACCTTGAGGAAATTCCATGGAAGATTAAATCATGACTGGTTTAGTTTAAACATATTTCTTCACTGAAGCTGGACATGTGAATTATATAATTTAACACTGACATCGCCAGAGGAAATATATATTGACATCACGATATCTCCTCCATCACATGTTTTTGGTGATCGTTGTTATTCAAAATACCCTTGAAAACCCTATCTTACAAAAGCACATATGAAACAAAATTCATGATCTGTTTCACCCTTTCAATACTCGTCCAAAAGTCATTCGTCCCCACATCTATCAAGCGAATGATATGCCGCAGAACTCGCTGGTCCGAAATTGTAAAGGGGCAAAAGATTTGATTGATTTTGATTTATTGTGTTTAACGCCACTTTCAGCTATATCATGGCGACCAGTTTTAGTGGTGGAAGAAGCCGGAGTACCCGGAGAGAACCACCGATCATAGGCAAGCAACTGGTAAACTTTATCACTTGCAGCTGCGAGTCGAGTGCACCCTTTTTTGTAATTTACAAAGCCGGGTGCAAACACACGCCATATTGGTGATAGGCTTGTATGAGTTGTTAGGTAATCCAACTACCTAACTCATTGAGCCACCCGGGCCCTTAGGGGGGAATGAACAATAATCAAAGGGGGGTAATTCAATGTTATCTAATGACTTACTGTAGACAAATTTCAAGGGTTTCTCCCAGTTTTTTCCAAGGGCATTTCCCAACCGGGAGCGAGTGAACAATTCTTGGGTTTTTCCAATTTTCCCGGATGTGTGGGAACCCTGGGTTCAGTAGCATCCTTGTTAGCAGCAACCCTCTATCAAGTAAACCCACAAGTTCTGGAATATCAGATCAACTGAGAGATATATACATGTACTCCATATGCAGGTGCTGCTGGAATGTTGCCACATATAAATGGAAAGTTCACAATGGGAAAATGGAAATCATCTCTGTTGTCGTAGTGGTTTATGGATGATGACAATACCTCACAATATCCTTGGATCAGATGAACTGGAACTATATGGAAGAAGGACTGACATCGACTTCCAGACCTTTGGCCTTGGCAACATTTAAAATTCCATGACCTGTTGACCAATGAACATTCTTTTGTCAAAGAACAATTTCTGTACATGACCAAACAAACAAAAACACCAGTTAACAAATATAACATTAAGATCACATATTTTTAATATTTTGAGAAAAGTACCATATAGAAAATAGTTTAAGCCAAAAAGGGCAATAACTCCTTCAAAATTGCTTGATTAAACTGTCACAATGACATGCAGATCTGCTTATGGTAAAAAGCAAGTATCCAGAGTGTTGAAGAATACCTATTTAAAATGTAGGAGAAGTTGTACAAGCAAATTTTGTGATGAACGGACAGGATGAAAACAATATTTCTCCCCCAGAAGAGAGGAAGCATAATGAATAACAACTGTAACAAGACAAATAACTGTAAAAAAATAATGTTTACTTTGTTACAATATAACAAACATTTTAATTTAATAGCACAACAAGAGATAATGCACACAAGTCTTCAGATGTTCCAATTTTCTCTATATATTTCATATAAAAAAATATATCCTGAAGTTAATTCTTGTATGATTTATTATTGTAAGTTTGTTAACAACAAAAGCTGAATTAAATGAACTTTTACTTATATAAATTATAAATTCAAAATCTTAAAAATGTTGAAAATACACAAGTTAAACACAAAACATAATTTGGTTTATTGCTCCTAAACACTTAAAATTATTTGGCTTTCTAATATTTTGACATCGATCGCAACCTGATGAAGGTTATTCCAGAAACGTGTTGTGCGCACTAAATTTAATATCTAAGTTTTTATTAGTGTCATGAAAAACAAAATATAATGATAGTTCTTTTGAAGTCAAAAGTTTGTATAATAACAGATTTTTTTTAATGATATTTTGCCTTATTTCTGTAATTGACAAAAGCGTAAAGATGAAAAAAACATGGAATATATGTTACAGAGCTCCTTTTTATGCCTTTGCAGATAAAATTTGAGCTGATTCTGGCTTCAAATACAGCTGTTTTGGCCCATTTAAGAATGTTCTATTTTTAGTAGTGGCAGCCATCTTTGATGGAGTTCATACCTATCAAATACATTTTAGAATGGGAACCACCCAAGGACTATTCCTGCCAAGTTTGATGCATATTGGCCCAGTGGTCTTAGAGAAGAAAATTGAAATATGAAAAACTAACAGACATACACTGGATTACGGACACTGGCATGACGACATGTTTGTATACCCCTTGCCTAAGGGTGTGTATGTATGTATGTACAACATGCCATAAATGTACATCAATTTAATACACATATGAATTGAACCTCTTTTAAGTGATCACCTGTTGTATAATGCCACTTTTTCTTGGTGTCAAAGCTGACCTCTTAATACAGGTTCGACTGTATAATAACTGATATTTTTAATTTCTTCTGATGTCTTAATTTTGAACTGTAGCGATACTAGATAGATACAATTACTGATGTTCCTGTCATCATAAAACATATTGATAATTGACACTTCAATGACTTGTTATTTTTATATATCTATTGAGTACTTTAATCTAGAAACATAATTACTATATCCAAGGTGATCTTCATTTTATTATCAACTGATTGATTTTGTCCAGATTCACATATCTTCAATATAATATTTAATGTAAAATGTTTATATATGATTCTTAGATCAGTTCTTTTATGCTTGTGTTGTTGACACATCAGAATTCTGGTAGTTTTCCTTCATTTTCTATATGGTAAATCATGTCAGCTAAAGCATATTCTATCATTGTCTGTGATGCTGCTTCAGACATCTGCAATGTACAAAATGGAATTTTAAAATTATCATGTTATACAATAGGGTAAAAAATTAACTTATATCTCTAAAATATATGGTAACCAATGAACTTCTTCTTTTTTTCAAGTCCCTCCAATTTCCAACTAAAAATAACAACTATAAACAGATTGATGAAGTGAAGAAATAAATTATTGTAAAATTCTTCAGGATACTTACTGGTCTACAATCTTTTAAACCTTGTGGTGGACATCTAAAATTTGGTCCAAAATTCATTCTGACCTGAAATTAAAACAAAAACAACAAATAGACAACATTTATTATAATAAAACTTGTGATTACTGGTCTAGGGAGGATTTGAATAACAAATGAGAACAAGAAACAGTCAAGTCAATCCTGTCTAAACTGGTCTTTGAGACGAGCTTTTGTGCTAGAATTAGGCAGGTGTTTGGTTTGTACAGGTTAAATTTGCAAAACATTTCATACAATGGGACTTTATTTCAAGTTCCATTGTTTATAGAGCGCAAATAGCCAAATCATCACTGACCTCGATACGACTACATGTATATACATCCCATTCTTTATAACTTCATACCAATATACACATCCCATTTTTACATACTTAACTGTTAATAGAAAAAACTGTCAATCATTGATATTAATTGATGACACGTTTGTGTCCCTTGTTTCCTTAGTGTACTTCAGATCAACAAAAAACCCTATAATTTTTAAGAGGACCATCCAATAAACATTCCTGACAAGTTTGGTACTAATTGGCCCAATGGTTTCAAAGAAGAAGATTAAAAATAGACAACATCCTTTTTGACACTTTGGGCCTCTTGTTATTTAATGTACTTCTGATCACCAAAAACATATTAACTTTTTCTAGAACCATCCAATAAACATTCCTACCAATTTTAGTTCCAACTGGCCCAGTGGTTACAGAGAATAAGATTAAAATGTAAACATTTATGGATGACGATGTGAACTAACATGACAGATGATGACGGACAAGTGATGACAATACCTCACATGACACTTTGGGTCAGGTGCCCTAAAAATATACTAAGTCATATAATGTAGTTCAATGACAAATTTTAGAACCTGACTTAAAAGTACATTTGCGTATGAATTTGCATGATGAAAACAGTACCTGAAATATAAATCTTGCCATAATATCTAATTAATGTAATAGATGATATGTTACCTTGCTGTTTTTATAAAGTGATAGTGCAGGATAATAAACCCCTTCAAATACATCCTCAAAGGCAACACCTTGAGATACACCATTTTTATACATTATCATCTGTAAAAAGCAAAAACATTCATCAAACTAAATCATACAATATCCAAATTTAATACATAATTATGGAAGAGAAGAAGAAGAGTGAGAGGGATTGTTGTTTAATGCCTAATGAGCAATATTTCAGCTATATCATGGTGACAACATGTTAAATTTGGTGCGATGATACTGATGTCTGCTTTGTACTAGACCAACACTCTTCGTTGAATTTTTGTAGTGTTCGCTCACTGAAAGAATAGACTTTGGGCCAACAAGTATTTGCTCTTTCTCTTTAATGCCGAGTGCTTAGTGGAGAAGTAGCAAATAACAATTCCATAGTCTCAGGTTTGACAATCTACCACACTCGAGGAGAGCACGCTACCCATTATACCATTAATGCGAAACTTAATACATAACCTTACATAGGTGCTTCCCACCAAGTTTCGGTTCATTTGGCTAAGCAGTTACAGAGAAGAAGATATTTAGAAATCGACCAATCAGAAACAAGAATGGCCTGTGGTGGCCATGTTTATTAATGGATCGGAACTACATGAGCAATCTTCATAGATGACCGTCCAAGAATGCTTCCTACCAAGTTTCGATTCATTTGGCAAAGCGATTTCAGAGAAGATTTTTTAGAAATCAACCAATCACAAACAAGAATTGCTTGTGATGGCCATGTTTGTTAACGGATCAGAACTAAATTAGCAATCTTTATAAAAGATCTTCCAAAGATGCTTCCTACCAAATTTCGATTTATTTGGCCAAGCGGTTACAGAGGAGATTTTTTCTAGAAATCAACCAATAAGAATCAAGAATTGCCTGTGTTGGCCATGTTTGTTAAAGGATCGGGATAAAATGAGCAATCTTTATAGAGGACCTGCCATAGATGCTTCCTACAGAGTTTCAGTTCATTTGGCAAAGCGGTTTCAGAGAAGAAGATTGTTTAAAATCAGCAAATCAGAAACAAGAATTGTCTGTGGTGGCCATGTTTGTATTTGGATCGGAACTAATTGAGGAATCTTTATAGAGGACCTTCCAAGGATGCTTTCTACCATATTTCGATTCATTTGGCAAAGCGGTTTCAGAGGAGAAGATTTTTTAGAAATCAACCAATCAGAAACAGGAATTGCCTGTGGTGGTCATGTTTGTCAACGGATCAGGACGAAATGAGCAATCTTTATAGAGGACCTTCCATAGATGATTCCTACCAAGTTTCGGTTCATATGGCCAAGCGGTTGCAGAGGAGAAGATTTTTAAAAATCAGCCAATCAGAAACAAGAATTGTCTATGGCGGCCTTGTTTGCTAATTTGGCTGAGCCTCAGTGAGGGGTCTCAGAGGAGAAGATTAAAATGTGAAAAGTTAACAGATGACGTACGCCAAGTGATGGCAAAAGCCCACCTTGCCATGTTTAGTTGAAATAAAAACATAGCATTACCATGTGTAGTGAAACTACGTTGGTTAATGGATGTACCACGATTTGGAATGTTATTTTCTATGTTTAACCATAATTTCTTGAACTTCCACGATTAGGGAATCTGTCCTTAATGATAGCAGAATATGTTGAACCACATTCCGCTTGAACTTACTTTCATTTATCAAAGTATTTATTAAATATCGGCGTTGTTGACATTTTACCGCCAACTTGCGGTTTCATTTTTCTGATAAGAGTTATTGTTCTTGGTACATAAAAACTAAGTTATATTTCGGTATACGGAACTAAATTCCGTGTTTACGGTACATGTCGGGATATTTGTAAGATTAAACATTATTGTCTTTAATGAGTATTTCTTTATGCTGTATGTTGTCAGTGTAAGTCAGATGGTAAAATCCGCGAAATATGATTATTGCAGGAAATTGTCCGTGCATTTCTATGACTTTGCTACATTTTTTATCCAACGTAAACAAAACTGAAGTTGGAATTCAACTGTCCAAGAGATCGGCTGTGTTCATTCTAACCTTTTTAACTTCACAATTTGGACTTTGTGAACTTTATTTGGATAAACGTTAAGCTGTAGAGCATTTTATACTCATCTTCTTGTATCGTAAGTGTATCAATGCGGTGAAGTCTGCTACATTTTTACTTGAAGGTGACATTTTTCATAGCCCATTCCCGGCCTGATTTAGATTTTCATTATTGATACTTGATTCATATTCTATGATTATTTTATCTAAACACCTACATTATGCAGGTTCTTTAACTTGGATAATTATTGTATTTGCTATATTTTGGTACACTGAAATTGTTGATTCCTGCATAATAAATTATCTCATTTTTTACATCGTGTTTTACACATGCAGCCTCCACGCTTTAGTCCTTTGCAGTTTGTTGCAGTGGTTTCTCTTTAGTGTTCCCGCTCGGCACTCACACATCCCGCAACACATTAATGCATTTATGTAATGAACTGACAAAGAAGAAGCTGTTCTTTCACACTTGAATTGATGATTTTAATTATTTTTCTTTTAATTTCCCAATTATAACTTCACTTGCCACTAAATTTTGTGGGTTTTTTTTGGTAGCAATAATTAACTAGAGGCTCAGCACTGAGCTGAGCCTGTGTCGCTCACCTTGCATTCTGCTCTGAAGAAACTTAATACAGAACATTCCATAGCCTATAGGGGTGGGGTATGACCCCGGGGCCTGAGCTATAAGGCATTTAAGTTGCATAGTCACCCTGATCATAATTATATATGGCTTAGGGGTGGGGATCTCAACTATTAAAAAGTTCACCTCATGTAGGGATGGGGTATGACCCCCGGGACATGAGCTATAAGGCATTAAATTTGCCTAGTCACCCTGATCATAAATATATATGGTTTAGGGGTGGGGATCCCAACCATTAAAAAGTTCACTTCAGGTAGGAGGTGGGGTATGACCCCCGGGGCCTGAGCTATAAGGCATTTAATTTGCCTAGTCACCCTGATCATAAATATATATGG
>MJUT01040402.1:129934-149326 GCA_002080005.1 Gigantidas platifrons | reverse complement strand
TTTTTTTAAGGGTATATATAATATGTTTTATTTGTTTTCCATTTTTAGATATTTATGAATTATTTTTATTGGTGCATTTGTCACAATATGCTTTTTACATTGTAATTTTTTTTTCAAATTTTTATTTTTGTGTACAGTGCCTTAGAGTAATTTGTAAAGTTATATAGGGCAATTTATAAATTTATTATTATTATTATTATTATATTTAAATACATTTTTATTTTCTTTAATATACATTTATTAAATACCATTAGTTTATACAAAAGATTAACCCTGGCAGATTCTTTTCATTGAGTTTCAGTATATTTTTTTTGTAAACAAACAAGCCAAATGAAGAATCTAATAAATATGACAAAATATTCTCTATTTTTATCATTGTTATATATTATTACAGTTTCTTGAAAACTAAAAACAAACAAGTCTATCTTAAGATTATGTAGCTGTGAATATTGTTTCTTATCAGAGTCAAATAAGTGGAATGTTTTCAAGTGAGGCCATTTTTGATGACTAATCAGGGACAATTAGACTGGTGCAAGTAGAACTATTGATCTTATTAAATATCACCAGTCACAAAGGATTTTATTATGTGCATTCTTCATGTCTAAAGTTAATACTTTTCGGAAATTTTGATTTTCTGGATTACCATGAGGATTTTCCACAAAACATGAGAATATTTAAAGGATATAAATGTAGTACAGTCTGTACTTAAATACATCAATTGATCGTGTATTGATCAAGTACTTTGACTTAATTATGGAATACACATCACAATACAATTAAAATAGACTATGTTATATTATTTGTAGATGTAAATCAATCAAAAAAATTCTGCAGAGACTGGAAACCCTTGAGTAATTGCCTAGGTTATATATTAATATAGTGGAATATTATTGTTATCCAGCTGTTCAACAAAGGTCAGATTATAGCACTAGGAATGTAAACTAAGTACTTGTATACACATTACCGGTATCTAGCTTAGTAATTATCTTGTTCCTTTCCAAGTTTTTAATTGATGTGTGTTTTGCCTAGGGTTAATACTGTAAATACCTGGAGGGTCAATGCACTACTACACACAAGGATGTACATGTGTGTGCAGTCACACAAGGATAGGAGCATAATAGTGCTGTATTCTTAGGTGTACAGGATGGTATTGTGTTTTAGAATGTATTTATTTCCTTATCAATAGAAAATGAAGTTGTATTCATTCCTAGGACGTCTTTATTTTTTAATATTTATATATATATCATCCACATCCTGGGCTTTACCATATGAAAAGAGATCATCACATGTAGAGTTCACTAATTATAATAGAAGAAAACTGAGCCATGGGAAAATATTACTGAAAGGAGATAATAAACTGAAATATGTTTTGTACAACATCAAAGATATACATGTACAACTTAGCAGTGATGTAATATACAAAAATAAGAAATTGTCGGATGTACATCAGGAAGTTAAATATGCAACTACACCTAAATATTCAGGAAATGTGGGAGAATATAAAAATAGACATGGTGATGAAGTGAGTCTGGCTGAAGCTTTAACTCAGAAGTCAGAAGAGAAATCATCTATTAACATGGTATTACCCATTGCTGGTACTATCACAGTCTTATTCAGTATGGGTTTACTAGTAGCTATATTTCAATGTTGTTGTCGGAAACGACAATCATCAGATACAGAAGAGGTGAAATCTAGTGACAATAAACCAGCCGATTCTGGTAAAACTTCAGGAAATGACGTGGGGAAGGAAGACAAGCCTCAGGACCATACTCAGGGGTAGGTCATTATTTATAATACACCTCCATTTAGGCATTACATAAACCTTCCCATTTTTTCATTTTAAACAGAAAAGGGGGGTGCTTTCACTGCTATATCATTTCACATACAAGTAAGAAAGGGAATGAGGTTTTAGATATGGACAGTTATTTCATTAATAGAGTTTCTAGTGAAGACAGATTTCACTGTTAAATTGTCTGTAATGTAGGGATTCTAACATTCTCATATCATTCATTCATTCATATCATATATGCAAAGGAATTTGAACAATCTTAATAAAAATATATATATAAATATTAACAGGTAATCATGAATTTCAGATTCTTTTTATATAATAATTAACCTATGACTTGATTAATTAATATACATATAATCTTGTCATCTTAGGGGTGTAACCTCTATAAATTTAAATCATACATTTATTGTAACTGTCACATTATGACATAATTAGAGCTTATGTCTGATATAATTCTCATTGAATCATGGCAATGATCTTCTACAGTCTGTCATCTTGTCAATTCTTATATGTGTATTCTGTATTTAATTTTGATGAACACATGTTCTACAAACCACCCAAAGTCACTCAGCCTTTCTTTTATCCCTAGATATAAGTTATGGAGCCCTGTGTGTTGGGAGAGAGGGGGTGTCAATATATCACTAAATACAACATTATTTTCATTCTGTTAAGAAATGTATTATAACAACACTATGATTGCTGTTCCTCATTCTGTACCTACTGTAAAGCATTGAACAATCAGCTAATTATATACATTACAGGAAGTGGAATAGGATGTTGTTTTTTTTTAAAGAATCATAGCTCTTGATGATTGTATAAATAAACATGATAAACTGGATGTGAATTGATGATAACATCTAGTAAACACTTATAACACATGTCAATGGTAGTTACCAAGTCAATATTAGTATAATTAGACATAACTGGCAGGTGTTGTCATGATGTAATAGTTGGTAGCCATCACCTGAAACTATTTAAATGATATGTACAGCATCAAGGCTAGAGCATGTACCCACTTTTATAAGATATCTATGATCTAGATTCTGCTTCAAGGACACACATGTACAACTCACATACATACACTGACTAAAAGATCTGTGTTACACTACTATTAATGATCTTAGGCAGGTCAGTGGTTTTCTCCAGGTACTCTGGTTTACTTAACCAATAAAACTGACCATTACGATATATAACCCAAATATTGTTGAAAGTGGCACTAAACACCATAACCCTAACTATAATATTAATGATGCTTTCTATAATGATAACCAAGCTGGATTCTAGAAATGTTGTTAGACACACTGTAAGCCTAAGTTATCGGTAAAAAAAACCCAATTAAATCTGAATAAAAACTTGCATGCAAGGACTTAATTTGATCAAGTGATTTTTCTCTCTCAAGAAATCCAGGCCAGGAGTCAATGCTTTATTCACTAAATTAATACTTTCAAGATAAAGTAATAAATTTTTAGTCAAATCTAAAAGTGGCTACCAACTCCACTCATTAACAATAAATAAAAGTCTAATATTCATTTCAAAGGAAATGTACAGACCGCAATTAGTTTTCTTCAACAGATGTATGCTTAAAATAAATCTCTGGTAACTTTTAATAATAGTTATGTAATATTTATAACATTAAAAACATATGTATTATTTATATTACATTTATAACATTAAAAACATATGTATTATTTATATTACACAGACCAGAGAATGAAGAACCTTTCTCAATAAGATCGAAAATCAAGGCATTTGAAGGAGTTATTCCAACAAAACCGTCTCCAGGACCTCTCAGGCCTACTAAGAAAAGACCAGAGAGTAATGCATTCAAAGCTTTAGAAAATCAAGGGATTGTCTATGGAATGGTAGGATTTTCTGAGTTAGACTGTTTATACTTTAGAATGGTCCACAAATACCTTTATCTTGTCAGAGTCTAATTTACATTCTTGATTTCCACAATTTTTCTCAACTCAATTAAGGGTAATTTGGATACATTGGTTCATTTTTGCATTCTTGCATCTTGGCAATATATATATTGGGTCATGGTAACCTAATTTGATGTCATCTTGACAAATCCTGGATAAACATATCTTAGATATGTTTTGCTCCAAATGGATTTCTCATCGTGTCATGCAGCTCACACTTTGCTTTTGATGTGATATTGCTCAGAGAAATCAAAACTCCCAAAACAAATCAACAATAGTGTATATAGAAGGTCACTGTGACCTCATTTCTAATATCCAGACAATACCACTTATGGTTAGGAAAGGATCATTGTGACCCAATTAAATGTATGCAAAAAAAGGGGGGTCATCATCTATTAAAACAATACGACCCATGGGTCATAATAACACTCATTACATACAACTACAACTAGTCCTAAATACCAGGACTTATAGTGTAGGCTAATTATTATTATTTATAATTTTGCTTCCCTCTTTAGAAAAACTGACCATGACATGTAGAAAGTCCATGTCAAGATCATACAAATGGAATTAACATATGATAGACATGTATCAACATCTAAAATAATCTTCAACTTAATCAAATATACAAAGAATTCTTCAGGATCAAAGTGCTGATGATGTTAACAGAAAAAATAAATATTTCTTGGCACATTTTCAATGGGTGTGAATACAGACACATATGTTTATTTTATCATTGCTATGGTAACATTATCAACACACTTGTGTTTTTGTTTTCTGGAGGAACAGATACAAAGTTCAATGTAATACCAGATCATATCATGATCAGTATTTATGTTAATCATAACAATTGTTATTTATCATGTAAATTTGTTTATTTCTATAAATCTAATAAATAAATTGATCCTACATAAACTATTACAGTCAATTTGAGGTTTGCAGCAGTTTTTTTTGTTATTACACCCACCACAGGGGATAGGGTAATATAAAGTGATCATTACATGTATGTTGTCTACCACTAACCCCTGGGGACTGGGGCACACAGGGGTCTACAACCAAAGAAAAACAACTTGATACTAACCCCTGGGGACTGGGGCACACAGGGGTCTACAACCAAAGATAAACTTGATACTAACCCATGGAGACTGGGGCACACAGGGGTCTACAACCAAAGATAAACTTGATACTAATCCATGGAGACTGGGGCACACAGGGGTCTACAACCAAAGATAAACTTGATACTAACCCATGGAGACTGGTGCACACAGGGGTCTACAACCAAAGATAAACTTGATACTAATCCATGGAGACTGGGGCACACAGGGGTCTACAACCAAAGATAAACTTGATATTAACCCCTTGAGACTGGGGCACATATGGGTCTACAACCAAAAATAAACAGTTGGCATTCATCTTTTACACTGTTTCTAATAGGAAGCTGACATTTGGCTGAATAATTGCCAAATACATGAAAGGGGTCACTGTTTTTCCTGATTTTGTATTTACACCATTCTATAAAATCTACGGCCATCGTATACCTGAAGTTATTAAATGTACTGATTTTGATGTTAAATACATATTTAATATAAAATTGTAAAAGTGTGAAGATGTACAACGTTTGTACCATTTATTATGTAGTGCAGAGGCACACCTATTTTCTTAAATATTATCCAGAATTACATTTTTTCTGGATTTAATGACAAATGATATATGTATCTAAGAAAGAAAATATCAGATTCTCATATAGAAATCGAATTAGTCATGTCACAGAGATTAACTTGAAAAATATCTAACCTTGACCTGTTGTAAGACTGGAATACCAATGTATTTACCCTTAAAGGATTACATATTAATATTTCCTATGTTAAAACCCCCACAGACATTTACAGGATATCACTGATAATATACTTATAATTGTATTTTTCGTTTAGAGAGAGAGACAGGCATTTTATATTTTATTTCTTAAATTCCTGACATATTTATTATATTTCATTTGATGTTTAATACCACAAATAAGTAATATAAAAGGACACTATAAGTCAATATATCTTGTAACTTGAATTTTCCAGATCAGGAAAATGAATCATTACAAAAATACAATGTTCTGGTTTAACACCTGCCACCTCCCTGGTGTAATAATTACCGGAGTACATGATTGTCTGGGGAGATTTGAATCCTTGTCCAGTCAATTCACAGTCTTTGTAAACTGTGCTGCCTACACAGAAAAACATGGAATGGGGAAATAGAATAATAACTGAATAGCTGAAAGTAGGGGTAGTGTGTAAGTATGGAGTATAGAAACAGATTTAGGACTGATTAGCTAAGAGTATGGGTATGCTACATAAGATTTGAAATAAAAATAGATGTTTTATGACAAGCTATTTCATTATTACTGATTTGTGTTTGGGTTTATTTTTCAGGGAAAAAGTCCTTCTAGACTTTCAAAAACTCCTGAGGATGAGAACCAGAACCAGAATGCAATATTAACACAGGAAATACCAAAGTCAGAAGGGGAGGCCACTCCAGATGATGACCTTGGGTAATAGAACCATGCTTCATAGAAATACCTTTTAGAATTTAGTAAAGATCCATAATATATGATGGAAATATAAAACTAAATTGCTTAGTTGTAATTTGATTTATTTATAATGTTGTTTGCTATTACATATAAAAGTTGACGTTAGCATTTAACATAGCAATTGTCATTTAAAAAATCTTGACTTTGTAAACTATGTAAAGTCCAAATTGTTGTATAAATGGTAAAATTACAAGGTTAGAATTCATTTTTTAATACAACAATATTTGACTGCATTTGTTGGACATTTTAAACCAGGGTAGATTCTAATGTTAGTCATCTTGATAAAAAAAAAAAAACCAGTTAAATGATGGTCAACAAGCAATCTACCCAATCTAAACAACATACTCATTCCAAATATAACAACACAGAAAACGACTGAAGCTGATCATAGGTCCTGGCTTGAGACAGACACAACACAGAAAACGACTGAAGCTGATCATAGGTCCTGGCTTGAGACAGACACAACAATGTAGCTGGGTTAAATCTGTTATATGAATAAACAATCTTCTTGTGTAGGACCATAACACATGACATTTAAAGTTGATTGTACTATTTTTCAGAGGCTACAAACAGCCACAGAACCCAGATGTTGTGATAGCAGAAGTTGATGAAGATGATGAATTTTCTGCCATTAAAAGAGACACCTCAGTATTAAGATCTGTAGGTAGATAAAGAACAGCCATCAAACTTTCATGTTTCCAAGTGTAAAAAAGATTTTTTTATTTATTCATTTATATTTATATGATTATCCCTTTACATTTGTCAGTGACTTGCAGGAGTCAGTGGTTGTCTCATGGTACTCCACCAATAAAACTGACTGCCACAATATAACTGAAATATTGTTGACCGTGGCATTAAATATCCACCATCCTACAATCCTTATTGTGATTCTATCAATTAGACAACTTTCTATATACAGTAAAACCTGTCTAAACCTAACTGTATTGGCACAAACGTTTTTGTTTGGAGTAGACAGGCGTTTGGTTTATACAGGCTAAATTAACAAAGATTTCCTTAAACAAATATTTTAAGTTCAGTTTACAAAGAATTCTGGATTATTCAAGGTTCAGTTTAGGCAGATTTCACTGTAGATCTGTGGCCTTTCCTTTACTGTGAACATTGATATTGTAAAAACGTTGTTCAGCCACATTTCTCATCAAGTAAAGTCAGAACCTTGTGTTGTTGAAGTAAAAAGGATCATCGATCAATTTATACTGGAATAAATCAATTATTCAAGAGGCCTAGAGTAAAACATTATTCAAGAGGCCTCCATTAACAAATTATTCAAGAGGGGTAATTTAAGCATATCATTTCTACAAATGGATTGTGAAATCCCTTAGATTACATTAGATAAGTATGACACATAGATAGTCATAGGAAACACAATGTTAACAGTAATTACACAATCTATTTCAGTATAAAAAAGCACCACCTCCTAAGAACAGAAATAGGTCATCTGCTGCTGTCAGGAGAAAAAGAGCAAGGGAGACAACTACAGATGTTGTAAGTATATATAGTACCAATTTCTAGGCAACTTTGTAAATGACTTGTGTTGATGATGGTGTCCTTTGTCACTTAATAGAGAACAAAACGGGAGTACTGGTACATCTTGAGGGGAAAAAAATCTAACCATCAATAAATGTTGATAATGTGCATCTCCATGTAGGGTCCATTATGTATGACTTATGAGAAAATATTAAACTGTAAGAAGTGCATCAATGGTAGTGTTTCCAAAACTTGTCAGAGTATCATAAAATGTCATAACTAAGGGTAAAATATCAGCATGAAACATTTTTAATACATGTATATCTTCATGTCATGGGTATCAGAGTATAACCAATGAAAAATGACCTTCCTCTAGTGTTCATCACTGTACATTATTTCAATGCCTATAAGTCTTAGATAAAGCAATTCTTCTGGATATATATATATATTTCTTTTAGAAAACTTTAGCCCAAGACAGACTAAATAGTTATATAGACCTACAATAGTTTGTACCTATTTACACATTCACCTATATTTCTATTTTTTATTTTCAAGTGTATTGACGTTAAACATATTTTTTTCTTACAGCTTTTTAATGACAGCTCTGACAATTCATTTTTAAATGTGCCTGACGATCTTGAAGTGATGTACACAGACAATAAAAGTGAAGGAAATAATTCTACAGAAAGGAATAAGAATAAAGACCATAATAAAAGTGATACAAATGAGAAAAACAAAAACAAAACAGATAAAAGTGATTCCATGGAAAAGAAGAAAAACAAATCAGACAAAATTGATTCTTCTGAAAGAAATAAAAATAAGAAAGATAAAAATCAAAAAGACAAGAAAGAGGTAGATAAAAACGAGACTCCAAATATAGTGACGTCAGATTATAGTGATGACAATATTATAGATATTTCTAAACAAGAGGTACCTCCCGAGGTATTCACAGGAGGGAATATATTTATGCACATTGATCCTACTGTGAAAAAGAAAAATGGTGCAAAAATAGAGAAGAAACCTGCAACTCCACCTACAACAAGAATACGGAGCAGTCAACTTAGTAAGTTTATCAATATTAGACAATATCCAACAGGGCTCACGTTGGAGGGAGAATCGGGTGAAGAAGTCACCTTGTGAAGGTTGACTTCGCTTTCTCGTTGGTCAAAAGAGAAGTTCAAGTCGCCTTGTAATTTTGAAGAGATGCCCTATGTCGCCGGCCTCATATTTTCTCCACTGGCACTTGTCAATTATTAAAATCTAGCGTATCTGTTATTAAGTATTTTGAAAGTGATTTTCTTGGAAACTAATCCATTACGGTTTATAGAAACTTTAATTTCTTTCATTAGATCATTTGTTTATTGTTTATATATGCCCGGCTTAAAAGAAAACTATTTGTATTTTTATTTCGTAAACAAACAACAATGGTGCTATTTTGGTAAGGGTACACAATGTGGTACTGTGCTACCGGAAATAATGACCAAACTTTTTGCATGCAGCTACTTTCAACAAAACGAACTTTTGATTTATTTTTTCTCATTTCTGTGACATAAAATCATAGTTCTCATATCAAATATGTTCATATATGCGAAGATTGCAATTCAAATATGATTATCGTTGAAATGCACATAGACGCTTCAGATTTTAATCCATCCGCATTGGTATTTTATACTCGACACCGGGTTAATATATATTACGATCTATCGAACAGACATGTGTAAACGCTAATGCATATATCCAATTAAAAAATAAACTTGGAACTACAGTAGCTTTCCTCAGTTGTTGCAATCTGATTTGAGGTCTGGCAAATATTAATTACAGCCTTTACTTTCTTCAGTTTTTGACTGACAATGGCAATGCAATTTATGTTTGTGCTATATTTTCATTCCCAAGCTAAATATAGTTGAACCATTGAGCAAATTGAAAGAGACATCGTTCTTCTGCTGAAGATCACACAGATATGATCATGAGTTATTACAATTTGTGTAGTCACAATACAGTAATATTTCAAAAGGGAAAAAAAAAGGGGGGGGGGTACATATAAAAATCACTGGTGTGCAAGGCTCCAGTAGTCAAGGTAGCCAGAAATAAAAATGTGACATTGAGTAGATGTCCTTAAGGTAGTTATGAATAAAAAAAATCCAGAACAAATCAGTTCAGACAGCCTTTTAATTATTTACTAAATTTGGGCAGGGTAATGTCAGAGGGGTTGCAAAACAATGTTTTGATTAATCACAATTAACTTCTCCCAGAAGTCTCCCAACTTCTCTCTGTTGTCTCCCACTTCTTCCTGTGAGCTCCCTGAAAGAGAAGTCACTTCTCTTTCTAATTTGAAAGTAGTGGGAGCCCTGATCCAATTAAGATCAATATAATACTGTTTTTGTTAAATATGCTATATATACATGTATGTAATCAGTATCAGCAAAAATAGTTACATTTGCTGGGGAAATAAACCCACAACATATGTTAAAGAGACCCATATTAATTTGAACTGATTCTGACTTGAAATAAAGCTGCTTTGGCCAATATAAGAATGTTCTATGTATAGTAATGGTGGCCATCTTGGATGGAGTTTCGGACATATCAGATATATTTTAGAATGGTAGCCACCCAAGGACCAAGTTTTGTACATATTGATCCAGTAGTTACTGAAAAGATCAAAATATAAAAAGCTAATGACGGAATGAGTGACAACAAAAGCTAAAAAAAAAGTATTAAAAATACTTAGCTAAGCTATAGCTCCTCTTTTAATACCAATTTTTAATAGTAACGCTTCAAATATCAACAAATTGAAATAATGTCAAGGAAGCAAAAATTGAACGATAACTGCCATATGACCTCTGAGATGACCTTACACAGATGATGCTCTGAACCTGAATGAGTACCAAGTGTGTTGAGGATCATTCATGTTTATTAAATTGTCATATTAATTCTACATTTCCTTCTATCACATGGCATCATTTCAACTTAAAATAAGTTCAATTCTTGTTTAAAGGCAAAGTGTCTACCAAAACCGTATTTTTTTCATACCCAAAATTATTGTCGTTTTCCGTACTGACCTTCATAAAATGAAGATTAAACACCAAATTATTGGCGAATACGCTACGAAACGTTGTTTTTAAGATTTAAAAAAGCTGACCATCGTTACTGGAAGCTAATTAATTATGCACTGACCTGAGCGAGGCCAAATCTATTTTTATCTATTTTTATGCCAGTAGCCCGGATGCTGCAGCATGTCGTATTTGCTTACCTCACAAAAACGGCAGTTTTATGCTACTCATTGACAATGATTTACTGTTGCCAGGTATAAAATTACATATATTGAATAATATCTACCGAAAATGATCATAGGCATCATCATAAATTCATAAAATATGAAAAACGATTGAGAAAAGAAGGCAACATGCTCGGCTTGCCTATCAAGCAAAATCTTTGCCACTTCAGTGTGAGTTTGGATACGTAGCACTTCCTTCAGTTCGTTCCAACGGTCCAACTGATCCCCTACATATATCCTGCATTTGTTCCATTTGGAAGATACTGCACTTCTATTCCTCTTTATCTCTGAATCCGTCAAAGTCTGCTTTCTACCACGTGTTGACACATTCTCTTCCACATGTTGTGTATTGTTTCTAAACAGTGTGCATGCTCAAGATGGGTTCACATAGAAGGTCATATGAATAGAGTCGGGTTAAATTGAATTCTTGTCATCATGGACAATAATTCCGATAACGATGGTTTTGGGTCTTTTTTGTCAAAAAAAGAACACAAATCGTATCTTTTGCAGCATAATTGTTTAATGATAGCTTAAGCAAATCATTTACGACAATAATTTTGGGTATGAAAAAATTACAGTTTTGGTAGACAATATGCCTTTAAAGTAAAAACATTATCATCAATCATAAACTATATTTTTCCACAATATTTACCAACCTAATGACAGTCAAGAATCAGTGATATTATTCACAATATGTTTCCAACATTCACAAACATTGACATCGGCTTGTGATGAATAATTAATTATATTTAATCTCTTGATATGCCAGTATAATCAACAACTTGTGTAAGTTTTAAGAAGTTTTGTGAAAGTGAACTGACTTTTCACTACATAATTATCACTAAATACAAAAGACTGTTACCTTTCCATTTAGTAAACAAAATATAATAAAAAGAACATTATCATTCATTTAACATTTTGAAGGGAGATAACTCTATGCAAAAAATGTCCCCTATAGATCAGTTTCCAGTTGCATTATTATGAGTTTTTATATGATAATTTCTCAAATATAGATTATTTAGTAAGAAAGGATATGGACGTAAATGAACATGAGGGACTATCGAACATTACACTTAGACACATAGATTAATTAACATGAACAACTGAGATTTGTCTATTTTAAATAGATTTCTTTTTAATAGATCTAATAAACTGTAAAGTATAAAATACCGAAGAGTAAACATTCTGGTGAACTACACATGTTATTTCATAAACTCTACAATTGGTGGAATCTTGAGATTATATCATATTAGCACATTATTTATAGTATTACTCCTTCAACATTAGAACCCCCCTCCCAGAGGGTGTGCCGGGGATAGAATAGGCACCAGGTTTCTCCGTCCTAGAGGCACTAGTCCTCTAAAAGGGGGGAACCCCAGGGTATAGAAATGGGACCGAGAGCTTCTTCGGCTTGAAGGGGCATCCGTCGGTTGTGCAGGATGCATAAATTCACAACCAACCCATCCTTCGGATGAGACGTAAATAAAACCAAGGTCCAGTGTTGAGAGATTGCCACCCTCTTCGCACGTTAAAGAACCCATTGTAACAGCTCATGACGAGTGGTCCATAGGAGACCTGTTGCACTGGCTAAATTCTCCGTCCCTACCCATCAACTTTCCTTGTTTCGAGTCCCATGGCATTTAAATTTTGTTTGCCCATTGGCCTATCCGTTCCCCGTTTTCAACCTACATATTGATTTATTGTAAACATGTTTTCGTCCCGAATATAGCTGAACAATTGCTCGCTGGACGTTAAACATCAATCAATCAATCAATCAACATTAGACTACATGTTAACTTCATGTTACAGTGTTAACATTTGTTTTACAGGTGTTGAAGAAAGGAAAGAGAAAGCCAAATCTACTCCATTATCACTGTCTAGTCATGAAGATCTAGCAAAAGGTAACACTTGTAATTTGTTAACTTAAGAGCGAGTGAGTGAGTGATTGTTGTTTAATGCCAACTCAGCAATTTTCCAGCATATATCATGGCAAGAACAAGTTAATTTTCAATGAGATGATGATGAGGTCCGCTTAGTACTAGACCAACACGTTGAGTTGGATTTTTATAGTGATAGCTCACTGAAACAACAGTCTGCGGGTAGACATGTCGCCCCACTCTGAGATATTATTTTGATTCCTAGCCAACCAGTCTTTGCACTTTCTCCTTAATGCTGCATGCTTAGCGGAGAAGCAACAAATACCAATTTTATAGTCTTCGGTTTGACCTGACCGGGGCTCGAAACCATGATCTACAGCACTCGAGGCGGGCATGCTAACCATTACGCCACTGATGTGCTTGTGTTAACTTAAGCTTTGGCAAGTACATCAAAATAACAAATTTTAAAAATTTGAGAAATTGTTATAAATTTGTTTCACAAAACATGCAGCATATACAAGAGATTAGATTTTTATAAGTGCTAAATTTAACTCTCAGTCATTGATAGTTTCAACCAATTTTAAAAATATGGATATGATGAAGCAAATGTTATCACTAAAATGTGTGTTTGACTTTGAAAATCAGAAACTACAAGATGAACTGTAAGCTAATGCTCACTTATGATATCCCTGCATATATGTTCAATGTGTATAAAAACCAACCAAGTCGGCAAACAGGAAGTAGGAATCTGACGGGTCCAAAAACGCTTCCCACAATATTGCATACCTATTATGAAGCTTGTGACCAAATATCAGATGTCTGTCATCAATAGTTGCTGAGAAAAATGCGACGAAAAATATCTTGGACGGATGGAAGGACAGAGGTAAAAGAGTATACCCCCCTCCGGTGAAGCGTGGGTATAAAAATGAGTTCAAATCTTGTAAATGCTATTTCTAAGAACCTACTGTGACTATTAAAAGTTACCGGTACTTTTTGATAAGATGAAGATGTGTCAGTTTTGTACAGGCTGTTAGATTTTTATAGTGTTAGCTCACATAAAACATCACTTCACATGTATCTCTACAGTACTCAGACATATTGTCTAGACACAGAGCTAACCAGTCAATTCCTGCTCTTTAATATAGCATGCTTTGTAAAGAAGTAGCATACATTACTTTATAATTTTAGACTTATTTAAAAATAATTTGTTTTTCAGCTCTAGGTAAACTCAAGTCTCCAAGTAAAGAGGTAATTACAGTTTTCTCAATTAAATACAAACGTTTCCTACCCTTTTACCCTCATTAAACAATTTCAATTTAAACAAGACTATAAATTAATAAAAACATCATTAATTAAGGATTGATCTCAATTTTTTTTCCGGTTCATGAAGAAATAAACTCAAAAATGTGGTACACACTGGGTTACGCAAGGGTGTGTACCACATTTTTGAGTTTATTTCGAATTCGAATTCTTAATTAATTTTTTTTCTTGTCCTAAAAATATTTTGACGGATAATAATTGCTTAAAAAGAATTAAAATAAAAAAATTTCCTAATTGAGACCCCAACATGTGACTTCCGGTTAATTTTTTTATCTATGACATGATGGATAACAAATTCTAACCAATCAAATTCAAGTATTTGCTACAAATTTATTTATAAATGGTCAAAATAAATCAAGCATATTCAGAAAAATCCATTTGAAAAGAGAAAAGGTTAAATATCAAGATCCATCATAGCAATTTAAAATAAGCAAAACATTATTTCATATTTTCCTTATTAAGTACAACTTATGGAAGAAATTCAAGACATTTGATCAGAAATAATATAAAATTTATTATAGAAAGATGTCAGGTTTGTACCGAAATACAACATAAAAAGTATTGTAAAACATCATAATCAGATTCCTTAATAGAAGCATGATAATCTTATGCTTTAATTATCATAATCAAATTTGTTTTCTCTTTCAGAACAATACACAGAAGATAGCAGGGAAGAACCGTTCCTCTACAGATCTCTCATCAAACTCTCATTTGTGATATACTGACATTATTAATTTCATTCGTTATACAAAATCATGGTCTATAAATATGGATGTTTTTTTCTAGTATGTCTTTAATTTACATTAGCAAAGTAATACACCCACAAGATATGTCAAACTTACATGAATAAACTTAACAATTTGTTTCAATGAATGATTTTAGAATAGTTTTTTTTTATGCATTTTTAAACATAGTCTCCTGTAAAAAAAAAAAAAAAAACACCACAAGAAATATTGGGTCATTGATGATAGCAACATTTTGTCTGTAATCTTAAGATGACTAAATGTGGGTGTACACGAGCCATCAGTCTTTAGCATCAATTGATAAATATTAACTAGAAAATTTACTAATGAAGATATTACTTTTTCATCCTGTTTTTAAATAAAATGTTCACATTCATCTTTTAATATTTTAGATTTTAAAGCCATCAAGTTATAAATTACAAGCAGTCAATTATATTAACAAGACTTAACTTAATAAGTACTAACTAATACTAATTTATATGGAAACCGTTTTCGATACATTTTAGCTGTAATTACACCTTATACAAGAATGCTGGATTCTGATTGGTTAATAGCCGTGATATTTTTTACAAATTCATGCCTTGCATTGTGAATTTGCAGAATTTTTACTTCATGAAGGTGTATTTGCATAAGATTTAACTTTTTTTCATGGCATTTGCAAAATCGAATTTGTCGTTTTTACCCTTCACCGAGACGCTTGTAACAAAATTTGTAAAATGTTATCAGTTGTGCATTTTATGTAACAATCGTATTTGCCATTTTTAACAATCATCGAGACGCTTGTAACAAAATTTGTAAAACGTATCAGTTGTTCGTTTTATGTAACATCATTCGGTAGAATTAAACAGATACATCATGTTAGGTCCTGAAAACGACAAACAAAAGGTATTATTTACATGTATTTAGCCAGTGTTCTAAATAATATTCGGTGTAATTAAACAGATATATCATGTTTGGGAGGGGTATTTGCGAAAAATACCAGTCTTGAGACTAAATTTCCCTCTCCATTCGGCTCAGGAAATTTTTCGTCACTCGACTGGTATTTTTCGCAAATACCCCTCCCAAACATGATATATCTGTATAAAATGCTTAAGTTTGAAACGTTTCAGAGACCAAACCGTTCAGATGTAAACAATGACACCTTTTGGGAAACTTCTATGAAAAAAATATATTGGGTTCACATGACATTGGAATGCATTTCCAATCCATTTCAGAAGTTGAATCGTTTCTAAAACATATAGGTAATGGGTTTTTGATCAAATATTTCAGCTGCAACGATTTTGCAATGCACTAGAAATTTGATGACATCTGAATGTACAATACTTTTTGAAGCGATTTTGATACATTTTTGAAACGTTTTAACGGTACGTCAGATCTCACCATTCCTTTTATGTGATTTCATGGCAGAAAAATACATTGTCTGTACCATGAATAAAGAAATATGCTAATGTCTATAATAGTGAACAAAGTATTCAGTCTTTTATGTACAACATAGATCTGCTGCATTGTTAACACTTCACCTGCTATTTGTTAGTACATTGTATGAACTATATTTTAAATTTTCATAAACATATTACGGCGAAAATAAAATGATTTGACTTGTGAAATGAAATAAATCCAGTATTCTTCCATTGTTTACATATAGTGCCAATATTAAAACTTTATCTATAGCAATCTATTCAATTGTCATGTTTTATTTGTGATGTCATTGTAAAGACTATTTAATGTCATAACATACTAATTCTCACAGGATTTGACATTAACTTTTCTTAACAACTTGTCCATTCAGATTATAGAATGAACTAGATTTTCCAAATTTTAGTTGTTTGAAAACAAGAAATACTTGTCAAAAATTTCCAAAAACAGGAAATACTTGCTTTTCTGCTTGTAAATCAACATATTTGAATTTTATTATAACATTTTGTAAAATTTAGATTTTTGTTCACTGTTTCCATCGGACAAGTAACAGAACAATCATTAGTCTATACTAAACTTTTACTTGTCCCGAACTATCAGATTACATCAGACTACCGCTCTTGTTGAGTTCTGTAGTCTCTACTTGTCCCGAGCTATCATACCACACAAGACTACCACTCATGTCGAGTCCTGAATTATGATACATGTCTATACAGATTCAATCAACAAAACAGAAGTACCATATTGTGAGGACTATATGTCTATGTTTCATTTTACATGTAATTACAATCTTCTTTTTATAGTATTATGGTTTGAACATTAGTTATTTTTATTGTTGTCAGTTAGATATAATAGCTAGAATTTCTTCAATCACTTTTGATATATGATTTATGTAAAGTAATATTGTTTCAATCATTTCTAATCACTAACTAAATAACAGACAGTCATTTGTTCATTAGGAATATGTCACACATTATATGATATACACCCCCTACCATTCTTGACTTCTTTTAGCTTGTTTATAATTAATTAATTAAATAATCCTGTAATCTACAGAAATTATATGATTACCCATAATACATCTATATTATTCCCTGAAATAGTGAATAAGCAGGTTCCCTTTTCAAATAGAATACATGTACCTATCATAAATCAATTAACACTTATATACATATACTAGTATACTAGAGTATATTTATATAACGATTCAATGTATTGCATATCATATGTGACATATTTCTGGTGTATAATAGCTCAAACAGTACTTAATCAAAGGCCGTCCTGTTCCAGCTTTGAGTCAGAGATACTGTGCATGTTCAGTTCTTCCACATGTTTACTCACATTTTTATATTGTTATGAGATATTTTTGTATCTTGTTAAATAAACTTTAAGTGCTTACAAGTTGTTTAGTTGTTTTTTTTATTAGACGTCAATATAACAGAGCTGATTGAGTTTATACCAAGACAGTAATGTTATACTATGGTGGGCAACATTGTATATTTTTCTATCATCACTAGTTCACATGTATATGATTAAACTCAAAGAATTTGCTTTTGGTGTTTGTTGGTTTGGTTTATGGTGTTTAATGCCACTTTCAACAATATTTCAGTTATATCGTGGAGGCCAGTTTTATTGGTGGAGGAAACCGGAGTACTCGGAGAAAACCACGGACCTGTCGCAAGTCACTGACAAACTTTATCACATAATGTTGTATCGAGTACACCTGGCCTGAGTGGGCTTCGAACTCAAAACGATAGTGGTAATAGGCACTGATTGCATAGGCAATTGTAAATCCAACTACCATATGATCATGACCATGACAGCCCCTATATTTTGGTGTTTGTGTTGATGTAATTAGTTATATTGTCAACCACTCCTAAATAACTTATTTTCAATCTCCTAAACTCTACAACAGTAATACTTCTGGTCGCTGCTCTATTTGAGCTTCCCCTAATCGGAGGTTTGAAAGAGTAAAATGTATTTATATCTCAAATCCTAAATCAAATGGATTAAAGTCTGCTGTAGTTGGTCTTCTTCACAAATCACAAATCTAAATTGAACTGCCTACAGGTTCTAACATAAGAAGAAACATAACCGTTTTGATGGGATAGTAGAAAAAAATTGAAGAATGTGTCCATAAAATACAGATGTCCCTATCTCCAGCTAATATCAAACCGAAAGCTACAAATGTATGCCTGGTGCACAAGCAACCAATAGCTTTTAGGTATTATAAAGCATGACATATATGCTAAAATATATTTCTGAGAGCTATATATGTATGTAGAGTACAACATTCATTTGAATAAAAATGTAGATATCTAATTAAGTGATCACAACACATTTCTGGAATATCCTGCTTCAGGTATGCTCAAAGTCTAAAAATGAGAAAGTAAAATATTAAAAGGTCTTTGAAAACAAGAAAACCAAAAAACCTAAACAAGATAGTCAAAATCAGCTAAGGTCATCTATACTTGAGGGGAGATAATTGATATAAGTGGAACATTGGTTTTGATATTGTGTAGTGTATTATTTTACATGTATGTGGTAATCTAATAGACAAAACATACACAACTATTATGGTCTGAATAGTAGATTTCAAATGGTTTATTGTCTTGGTTTTTTTAAATATAACCTTTGGTAAGTATTTTAAAATATTTGGTGATGGAAAACTATAGTTGGAGCATAAAAACCACTTTCATTTTTGAATTGATTAAGGAGCATAATTCTGAGAAAGTAAACTAGAGGCTCACATGAGCCTGTATCGCTCACCTGACATAACTAAGTCCTCTTAAGAATGTCTGCATGCCGAATACATCTAAGTTACTATTCAAATCTCATAGGGTTCTATGTTAAAACTACGTCTGCTCATGGCAGCCATCTTGGATGGAGGTAGTAGTCACCGGACACAATTTTAAAAGTATACTACCCAAGGACCATCCATGCCATATTTGCTTTAAATTGGCTGACTGGTTTCAGAGGGAAGAC
>MJUT01040402.1:59345-81736 GCA_002080005.1 Gigantidas platifrons | reverse complement strand
AAAAATCCGCTGTTTTGCTTATGGCAAGCGCTCTGACGTTCAACGACAACAGCAAGCTCTAAATAGTCGTCGAACGGCAGAGGAATCTCGGACTAATTACTACTATAAGAGAAAATGTCGACATTGCTTGTACTTGTAGCTTCATAGATAAAATATTGTCTAATAGATAAACACTGATGTTTATTCTTTTGTTTACATTCCCTATGTCAACCCATGAAAGTCAAAAAGTGGTTAACCTGCATTGCACAACACATTAACTTAAAAATGTATATCTACTATGCTATTTCTTAATTTTGTTGATTAGAAATTGTTTGTTTAAAGTATTCGTTATTGTTGTACAGTTAGCTCAACGCGAATGGATTCTCTATCGTTTTCCCCCGATTTCGGTGAATATTGGTGTGCCCCCGTTAATTTCAGATTTTGCTCCCAAAATCCTCCCAAGCTGATCCACCCAACACCGCGTAGTTTATGGTCGCCTAGAGTAATAAAAATGTTTAAATGCCTCCAGTAGTTAATCTGATTAGGATGTCGCGTGAAACTTTAAATATTTACAATAGATCGTTGTCCCATCTATTGGGTTATTTATCCAAACCAGTAGCACTCTTACAACTTTAAAATGGCGAAATTTTACCTTTTGCACTCGTGCGATTTTTTGTGTAATACACAAAAGAATTTGCTTCGCTAGTGTATTTCAAATGAGTCAAAACCTGAACATACACGATTGATGCATTGGTTTTCTAGAGCCTTTCACATTGTAACGGCATTTTTTTATAATTTAGGGCGTTGGTATCATCTGCAGAAGCTCCAAAACTCAACTCGACGGGGTACTGACAAATGGTCAATGTCCATACCCCTATACGAGATAGTGATTCCGAGAATGTTACTATTTTTATCACAAGGGAAATCCCGCGGAACAGTTGGCATTTTAAATAAGAAATTTAAGTCAACACAAAATATTTTAGCCTGCTGAAAAAAGACAAGTCGGTAGTGCAATTTTCAGAGAAATAATTTCATCACAAATTATTATTAGCACCGGATTCGAATATATCGTTCTGACTAAGCCCATGCCTGATGGGGTACTGGCAATTGACAAATGTCCATACCCCTATACGAGATATTGATTCCGAGAATGTTACTGTTTTTAGCAAAAGGGAAAACACATGGAACCAGGGAAATATTATAGTCTGCCGAAGATGACAAAACCCGGGCGTCGTGTTGCAAGTTTGCAGATTCTTTTACAACCTGTAATTGTATATTTATGAAAAAAACAAAAACAAACAAAATATAGAGTTACACATACGTATACATGATACATGTACATGATCTCTGCCAATATAAGTTTTTATTTTAGTATTTTTTACTGATGACAAATATTATAAAGTCACACTAACAGCAATTATGCTTACCTGAGTTATTGATTTTTAATAACACCTGTCTGTATCCTGTGGAGAAAGCGGCATAGATCAATGGGATTAAAACCATAAATTTTACCACGGCCCACCGATTCAGGTGAGAACCCTGCTAATTTATGACCAAATGCTCCAAATATACACCAAGATTTTTTCGGTGGATATCGGTGTATTTCAGTTTTACACCAAGAAATTCCACAGATTTTGGAGTGGGCGAATCCATCCTCTCTGAGCTAACTGTACATAATATTATGTATACAATTCAGAGATCCCAGTAGGCATTGTGTGAAACTATTTTACATAGACCTCACTGTACATTACATTTGTATATACACAATTTTGAAAATTTGACATGAACCAGCGTGATTTTACATAGACCTCACTGTATGTCTACTGCTATAAATGTCGTACACTGTAGGCTTTTCAAATGTCACCAATTGCAATTTTTGGAAAGTGACAATGAACTAAAAAATTAAAAGTACATACAGTCAAACCTGCCTTAACGGGCACCTGAAATAAGTGGTCACCTCCGATATGCGGCCATTCCAATATCCTCCCGACCGTTTTCGCTATTTATTTTAACTGAATTAAGCGGTCACCTGCTTTACGCGGTCAGCAGCCATAAAAATCGTGACAGCGGACACCCTTTTACTTTGTTAAACGGTCATGTAGCCAAATATTCAAATCCATTCAAATTAGATTCGTTATGTCAAAATTATAAATTAAATCGATTAACAAACCTGTCCAGGTGTCAACAGCATGGCCACGTCAGGTGATATTTATTTTGATAACTGTTAATTATCATTTGTAAAGAAAACAATTGGATTTCTTAATTGAAACCTTGAAGTCATAATCATGAATGAAATATCATTTAATGATAAATTTGAAAGCGTTTGATGTCGTGACAACAGAGTACATTGTAGAGAAAACTCTGAATCCATTCAACAAACAGTCTGTTGTGTACATCCATATCACTAATAAATTTTATGAAACAATATTCATTTAAAATCGCTGAACCCTCTCTTAATAACATTCCAACATCTTGTCAAATTGCCGATAAGCTTTTACAGAATACATATAGATGTTTTTTTTATTAGTGTTCAATTACGTGGTATATGTAGATTTACATGAAAGATCGTTTTGTTGACAGTTTCGTAAAATTTTAAATACACGATTGTGTATTGCTGTATTATGTAAATGTATCATGTTCATGATGCATGTTTCTTTTCTCTCTCGAAGTTTCCTGACAATTATTGAATCTATAATTGGTAAAATTCAGATAATAACACCTCATCAGAGAATGTTTTTATTTATTTTAAAAAATCAATACTAACGCACGTGTTGAAAATACGTACACAATACGTACAAATGATTATCAACATATTGTATACAATAAATGACTGACTGACATTAAAAAGAATTGGCTAATGTTCCTAAAATCTCAAACCTTGATTTTTTATTTATTTAAAAAAAATCAATACTCACGCACGTGTTGAAAATACGTACAAATGATTATCAAAATATTGTAAATGACTGACATTAAAAAGAATTGGCTACGTTCCTAAAATTTCAAACCTTGATTAAGAGGTCACCTGTGTTACGCGGCCAATTTCGGACCGTCCCTTGGGTGGCCGCTTAAAACAGGTTTGACTGTACATAGGTGTCAACCTCTGAAACCTCCAATGGGGGTGATCACCCCCATTGGGAAGTGTCCAATGGGGGTGATATTGCATAGCGTCATTTTTTCATGGGGAAAAAGGTGATTCAAGTTATGTAAGTTTTATTTCAAAATACATCATACAGTGTATGTACTATTACATTTTGAGACATGGCTAAATGAAATTCTAAATTGATTTAAATTTTGAAAAGTACTCACCAAGATTCAAGATTGTTGACGCGTATCCATGGTATCGTTCAATGCTGAAGGGAAAAACTACGAGGATCTCGAATGTGGGTGTAAAACCGGAAATGCAGGTGATTCTAAACATCCGCGCGGGTGACGGACGGATGCGGGTCATTCCCGAATTTGACGACGGAATTGTGGGTGTGACCCGCGCAATGCGGGTGACTTGACGACTATGTACATATATGCATGTACATTTGTAAATGAACAGGTCTATTATTTCTGTTCTACATGTTTCATTTATAAAATAAAATTTATTACATTAGACATTTGAAAGATCAGGAGGGTAAGGAACAGTGTTTCTCATTTGGAATTTTTTTGGACTGAAATGAAACTAGATTAATTTCTAATACATTATTTTTAACTTGAGTAAGATGATCATGAATGGACTATTACAATAAACTTTCTAACGATAAGGGTTAATGGCCTACTAGAAAATGTTTGAAACTTTAGACACAATCTAAATACAGTACTAGTGTAATCTTGTTATCTCGAATTTCTGGGACTGTTGAAATTAGACTACAGAGGGGCAAGTGATTAAGATGGGAAATTCAGGAAGTTTGGCAAATGTGGATGCAAACTACTGTACTGTTGTCCATCATTTTGAATGTATTCTGTACATATTTTGACATGTGCGTAGGTAGTGATTATTAATGTTTTGAAGAAAAAAAATTAACAATTTCTTTAATGAGATGTTATTATTACATGTACATGGATTTTTTAAAAATTTGATTGTATAATGTTTATTTAACGTCCATGTTTTTAACCATTGAATACATTTGTATTTCAATAAGTTTCATACATCTACATGATTTTACATTACATCTGATTTTCAACTTGATCTCTTACCCCACGTCTTGAATTTTCCAGTCCCCAAGATATTCATTGGCAACCCATCAGCAATTTTTAGACTTTTTTAGTCAAATAAATCAGAGAATCAAGATAAGCAGACAGGTTTACTTTGGGGAAAATATCGACAATCGCTATTACAACTAGGAGTTCCAACTAGCAATTACCTCAGTACATTTATAATTCATTTGGTATTATATTACTATTTTTTGTTCAATATTTGATTCCAACAGTTTGATGACATATTTATTCTGGTCTCTCACAAAGACTATTAATTTCATTGAATGTTCATGACTACATTTGTGTATTTGATATTAAATTTGTAAGAAATATCAAATATGATTTTTTTTTTGTCTAAAGAGTAATTGTCTTTGACAAACAGATTCTACCTTCTTGGTTGGTGGTCAGTTGACTGCGGGCATTCATTGACCCTGCTGTTGTGCTGTTTGTGTTGTTCATTTTTTTATGGGTGTGGTCTTTTTGAGTGGGTTTTTTATTGTTTGTTTGTATATGTGTTGCCGTTGGAGATGCAGTTGTCAAGAGGGGAGTGTTGGGATCCCATTAACCAGTTTGTTGATATTGATGTAGTTGATGGCCATTACTGTTTAGACTTTCATTTTCTTTTTGAAAATCATGCAATATGTTATGGTATATAATGTAATCAAAGTTAGTACATGTAATAAAATGTGTAAACTCTTTCAAGCTAGAAGAACAAAAATTAAGAAATTCATAAACTTGATTAGTTTTAATGGTATATATCAGAGTGACATTTTCAGTAAAATTCAGATTAGAAGTTAATTAAAGACTTTAATAACCTTTAGACAAACAAGAGATGTCAGATTGTAAAATGACATGTATTTATTAATCTTAACAACATGTTGTAGTACAAGGTACAAATGTACCAGTAAAAAGTTAAAACAGTACAGCTGTTTGTCTAAAATCTGATTTAAAACATCAATTGTGGTTTTTATAATGTCTATAGTGTACGTTGAATTCAGGTAACATAAAACAGATATTATTTATTTTTAAAAAATATCTTTTTAATTTTCAGGTGGATTTGCTATCGTTTTCCTTGTCAAAGCACAAAATGGAAACCAATATGCATTAAAAAGATTGTTTGTCAACAATGAACATGATTTGTCTGTCTGCAAAAGAGAAATACATATTACAGTAAGTGATGATGCCCTCAGGGATAGCTTATTTCCTCTATCTACTTCCTGTTTTACCTGTATATTAAATTTTAAATAACCTAGTATTTCATGAAATGAATAATGTTTTTATTGATTGAGTTTCAATTCTTTTATTACACTGTATGTTAATTTATGTTTCTAAAAAATGTTTAAAGTTAATTTGATATGTTTTATGTAATGAAATCTTATTAAACACACCATTGCATGTTTTTTTTATGGAATAATACAATATATGTTATGTTCAGTAACAATTTCAAGAGTTTTTTTTTTACTCAACTACAGTATGTGTACTAACAATATCATTGATGAGTCACACAATTATATTTGCACACTTTAATTCTTACAAGTATATCACAGGTTCAAAAGGTCATGTTACACATGTAGTAGGTCACGGTGTAAGTAATTTTGACTTCAAGGAACTACATTTTTTTTAATTCATGTTTCCCCATGGCCATGTGACCTTTTCATTTAATTGTAACACTAACATAGATTTCTAGTTTTTATTGCTGCTAATATTAAATAAATGTCAAGCTGTATGTGGCATCTGGCTTGTTGCCTTTGGAAAGATGTACTCAAATACAATCTTTTGTGATAGTTTGTCAATGAGTTATAAGAGCTGTAATTTTATCTAGGTATTCCAATTTCTTCCTTCACCAATTACCATGATATAATTAAAATATTATTGAAAGTCATAAGGCTTATGAAAAACCTCCCAATGGGGGGATGTAAATCATACTACATTAGTGGTGATATTGTTAGATAAAATCATACTACAATCATGTCCACAGAGGCTCCCTCCATGTCTTTTTGGACATGACAGAAAAACTAGATTCCTGTATAGGTAAGTGTGTATGACTAAAAGATTTGATTTAATTTTGATTTTGGTGTTTAACACCACTTTCAGCAATATTTCATCTATAGCATGGCGACCAGTTCTAGTGGTGGAAGAAGCCGGAGTACCCGCAGAGAACCACCGACCATGGGCAAGCAGCTGGTAAACTTTATCTCTTGCGGCTGCAATTCGAGTGCACTCTTTTTTGTAATTTACAAAGCTGGGCGCAAACCCACACTGTATTGGACTGTGATAGGCTTGTATGAGTTGTTAGGTAATCCAACTACGTATATACCTAACTCATTGAGCCACCCTGGCCCTATATATGATTGAAAGACAATAGATACCTGTGTAAGTTAGTGTGCATAAATGAAAGACATATAGGGTCTAACACCAGGAGAGGTACAAGATAGTAAAATCTGTGACACCCGAGGGTAAGATTTAAATCGTATCGGACAAGGCTTGTCCGAGTCGGATATGATTTAAATCTTACCCGAGTGTGTCACAGATTTTACTATCTTGCACCTTTCACGCATCGTCGGTAACCCACGGTTGATTCCGATACGTTCCTCTCTCTCCATCACCCGTGGGTCAAGTCGCTTGTAAACATTCGTACGCATGAATAATTCATAAGTCTTCACATTACAAACTTCTAATGCGATTCAACCAATCAAATCATTCCTTTCATAATGAGTTTGGTTAAAAGTTAAAAATGTCGGACCTGTTGCAAAAATTTGGAGTGAAAGAATTGAGGGACTTTCTATACTGCACTACACTTCATCCACACATTTTCATGGGCGCATCCATTACTGACAGAACAATTTTTTAACTCCGATACCAAAGAGTTTCACTTTCATAAATGTGATATTGATTGGTTAATTCGAAACTTTGAATATTCATGAGTACAAATGTTTACAAGCGATTTGACCCACGGGTGATGGAGAGAGAGGAACGTATCTGAATCAACCATGCTTTCACGGTGTTTGACTCTTTTTCTCACTACTTTCTACCGTGTCAATGTTTGTTTACTTTTTGTGCAGTTTGGCATATTAATTTGCGAACCGCATCACAGGACGAAAATGGCACGTAATAAAATAGAACAAGATTTTAATTTGACTACTTTAAAAGGGTTCAAAATAATAAAGTTAACAACTTGTGATAGATTCTACAATAAAAAAAAAAATCCTGCCCCTTTTACGGTATTTGATTCTTTTTCTCATCTCTTTCTATCGTGTCAATATTTGTTTACTTTGAGAAAATATAGAGTGCTCTCCCTTGTTAGTAGCTAACATAAATAAAAAAAAATGCCTCCCTTTGATCAACGTCAAATAACCTTTTTACAGGTATTTATCGCTGTTGTAGTAGCATATATATCATATATTTATAAAATACATTGTATTTAATTGTGAAATACATTAAAAATACTGCCAAGACACGGATGCATATCTATAAATCGACAGTTTAATTCAACAATGGAAAACAATTTTGCGGGAATAAGGGTGTGTAACTTGTCTTACCCAGGAACCGGGGTAAGATAGAAAAATCTTTTCCACCTAAATTAACGGACTACTTTATCTAAGGGGTGAGAAAATAGATTCCTGTCTCAGCTGAAACATATCTTTACTAGGTAAAATTGATAAGTCATGCTTCTTTTCTATGTTTACAGTATTTAGGAGACATGATGACATGTCTACTGCAGACTGTTGCTTTTGTTACTACAAAATTAAATTCATTTACAAGGAGACCTAAATTATCAACACAATATACATTTTGTAATTAGTAGTGGTGCACCGATCATCGGCTAATCAATCAGACATCGGTGTCCGATCCTATGATCAATTCTGATTCCTAATGTTGAAAAAAAAATATATGTTTAACTTTATTCTTTGTTTTTGTCCTCGTACTGACAAACCTCTTGCAGTTTTATCACAGCATACTTCTGACACTCAATACACATGTATGGGCTAGTATTTATCTACTGCTTTGACATGAAAACAGATGTTTTGTTTTTTCTTTTTTCTAAGTTAATGTTTACAAATTGTTAACAGTCCATTCTAATGACAATCGGCATTAAAAAATATAATATTCTTGAAAAAATATAAAAAGTTATGACATTCTTTTGAACAAATGTTTCAACAACCACATTTTCTAACATTTGTAGTCTGGTCAGTATATTTTAAAATCAACAGCAACAACATAAATGTTATTCAACTCTTTACGTTTGTCAAACTTACTATTGAAATAAGACTGAGTAATTATAGTCAGTAAATACATTTAGTAGGTAACTCACCGATAATCGATCATCGGTTGATGTTGGTATAACGATCATCGATCTTGAAAATGTTATCGATTCCCATCACTAATAATTAATCTCTGCCACTGTATACATTGTAGCTGAAAAGGTGCTATCAATTTAGCTCCAAAAATATTTGTTGGCCATCACACATTTCAATTCTTTCAAATTAATTTGTTTGGCATTTCTGATGAAAAACTAATTATGGGTTTTTCTTTGCTTGAATTTGTTTATTTATGTAGGAAAGAATGTAAAACTGAATTGTTTTGTTTTCAGAGAACTTTAACAGGACATAAGAACATTATAAGATATGTAGATTCCAGCATAAATCTGACTCCCAACAGAGTGTATGAAGTCATGATATTGATGCAGTATTGTAGAAGTAAGTCAATCAATCATGTATATTGATGTTACAAAGTAACCTGGCCGGACTGTTTGAACTTCAAACTCTGACCGTGGATGAATCTACTATTTATATGTAACACTAGGTTCTCGCACAAATAACAACAATCGGCTATTCATAGTATTGTTTTTTGCATAGTATAGAATATAAAAGGTATAATAATTGTCAATTGACTCCAATTAAATGGATCAGGGAATTCAAATGTAAACTATTTTACCTGTCCATCCTAAATTAAAAATGAAGGTTCCAATTGAACTACGACCGATAGCCACGCCCGGCCAAGTTAGCCTGAATCAACAATACATCAATCTGACTCCCAACAGAGTGTACGAAGTCATGATATTGATGCAGTATTGTAGAAGTAAATCAATCAATCATGTATTCATTGAACCCTGAATAAAACTTGTCTATATATACAGTCGAAACTTGATATCTCAAAGTTCACTGGACCGTTGCAACTCCGTCAGGTGATTTGACAAATGTGGATGCAAACTATTGTCGATCATTTACAATTTATCAATCATCATTGTACATATTTTGTAACATATGTGTTAGTATTGACTTTTTTTTTGTTTTGAAAAAAATTGATCAAAATTTTATGAGGTGTCATATGAATTTTACCAGCTTTAGATTCAGTAATTGTCAGGAAACTTTGAGAGAAAAAAGAAACATGCATTTGATTACATCATGGTCATACAATAGGTTATATAGCAAATCACAATCGTGTACCGGTATTTTAAAATGACAAAACTCAACAAAATGAACTTCATAAAAATCTATAACTACCACATAATTAAATGGGGCAGTTGTGGTCGTGATCATATGGTAGTTGGATTTACAACTACCTGTGCAATCAATGCCTAATTACCAATTAAGTTGTGACTTCGAACCCAGTTCATGATGTGGTGTACTCAATTGAATATTATGTGATAAAGTTTGTCAGTGACTAAGTCAGACTTGGAAGGAGACTTTGAATCAAGTTTTTCAATCTTGTTTTTATTTTACAGCAAATGTGATACAGTTAATGAATGATCGATTGAATGTTGGTTTTTCTGAAAAAGACGTGCTGAAAATATTCTGTGATACATGTGAAGCAGTTGCTAGACTTCATCATTGCCAAACACCCATCATACATAGAGATTTAAAGGTACATGTAAGAAGGTTGTTTGTTCAGTTTCCTACTTTCCTGATACATTCCATGGTGCCTTTTTTACTTGATGAAACATTTATTTAGGTGATGGTTACAACATAATCTTTTTTGTCCCCCGACGCTTCGTCGAAGGGGACTATAGAAATGGGTGTCGTCCGTCCGTGTGCTTGGTTTCCAGATGATAACTTGTGAATGAAAAGTCAGATTGAAGCTAGGTGTGGTATGTAAGTGTATCTTATGAAGAACTAGGTCAAGTTCGATAATAACAATTTCTCGACTATTTTTACTAGAGTTATGCCCCTTTTTATACCTCAAAATTGCTAAATATTTGGTTTCCAGATGATAACTTGGGAACAAATAATCAAATTGAAAGTAGGTTTGGTATGTAAGTGTAGCTAATGAATATCTAGGTCAAGTTCAATAGCGATCGTTTTTCGACAAATCTTACCAGAGTTACATCCCTTTTTATACTTTGTCTGTGTGTCCCGAATTGGTTTCCAGATAACTTGTGAATAAAAAGTCGGATTGAAGCTAGGTGTGGCATGTAAGTGTATCTTATGAATATCTAGGTCAAGTTCGATAATGACAATTTTTCAACAATTTTTAATAGAGTTATGCCCCTTTTTATACCTCAAAATTGCCAAATATTTGGTTTCCAGATGATAACTTGGGAACAAATAGTCAGATTGAAACTAGGTTTGGTATGTAAGTGTATCTCATGAATATCTAGGTCAAGTTTGATAGTGATCATTTTTCGACATATCTTACCAGAGTTACATCCCTTTTTATTCTTCAAAATTGCTAATTTTTTGGTTTCCAAATTATAACTTGTGAACAAAAAGTCCGATTGAAACTAGGTTTGGTATGTAAATGTAACTCATGAATATCTAGGTCAAGTTCGATAATGATGATTTTTCAGCAAATCTAACCAGAGTTACTCCCCTTTTTTTCCTTTTTTTTTTACTTCAAAATGGTCCTTGGGTGGTCCCCTTTCAGAATTATTTAAGTCAGGTGAGTGATACAAGCTCACTTGAACCTCTAGTTTACAGTAGTTTCAAAATTTAATCTTACCATATAACCTTGGCGTTGGGGGACCAGTGGCCAACGGCCTTTTATTTTTGTTTGCATCAATTCTGATAAAGAATGTGGTACATGTATATTTTTTGGTGATATCTTTAGATCTTTATCAATTCTGATAAAGAATGTGCTATATTTTTTTGGTGATATCCTTAGATCTAATGACATTCTGTATGTTGTCATGTCAGGAGTCATATTTGTAACTAATCAAGCAGTAACAAGCTATTCAATTCTTGTAATAAAATCCAAGTTGTCAGTGACTGAACTAATACTTTATTGCTGCACGAGTTTTAAAAGGATTAATGGGATTTATCAGGAAAGTAAGAAACTGAACAAAAAAGGGGTTGACGGTATACAACACAACATGATACAATACAAATATACATTTACATTAAAAATTGGGTTAAAGAGAAAGGCAACAACAAATAAACATCAATAATTCACCATAGACTAATAAGTAATATGAGCAAAGTTGTATGCAGAGGTCGGGTCCACTTTCCTCAGTGACTTAGACTTTTTAACAAAACGGACAACAAACTGCACAAATCTTTTCTATGACAACATTAACTATTTTATTAAGATTATTCAAATGTTTTAATTCTGGACAAGTTTTGTTACATTTGAACAAATATTTCATTTCTTAGGGCCAAATTCAGGGGGCAATTAAAAAAGAAATGATTTTCATCATCTGTTTCATTTTATAAAGAACAATGCATTCTTCCAATTGAAAAAATGTTGTATCTCCCCCTTTCAATTTCTAATAAATGATCTCTTGTTTTCATTTTACATATTATTTTTCTGTCTTCAAAATATTAGGGTCAATATATTTTTTTCTCATTTTACTATAAAGATATAATTTGCTGTTTTCATCTACGGAGTGTAATTTATTGAAAAACAGCTGTTCATAATACTCTTTTAATTTATTTGTAGCTCTTTTAATGAAGCGATATTTTTAATTTTTAAAATTTACATCTGCTACTTCTTTCACACCAATTTCTATAGAGCTACATACATTTGCTATGAAGGTAAACCAAGAATAAGAACCACTTGTGTTAAATGTTTATGATAGGCAATAGGCATCATAGAGTAAGGGTTATATGAACAAACTGTAGCCTCAATATTTTTGTTGATATGATGCTTTGTGTTTTTGATCGATTTAATCTATTTATCATCCTTCCCTCCGGCTATATCTACCTGCTGGCTCCATAAGCAAAACTCGTATAGTCCGCGTGATCTGAGCAGGACTTATCAACAGTCAGCAGGAGTTATCACCAAATTCTCCTAACATTTAAACGATAATTCCTGTGAAGATGGCAAATATAAATAAAATTCATCGACACCATTAGCTAGTTAACATTATTTTTTGTAAACATATATCAAATTAGGAACTGTCGTGTTAGAAATATCAACAAATATTGTCCTACAAAAATGTACTTTACACAATTCTTGATAACCTCTGCTGAGACGTCATAATTTTTTACGTCATAAGGAAGGTTGTGACGTTCATGTTTTCTAAACCGAAACGGCATTGGTAAGCAAAACCTTAATGAAAATGGGTAACTTTGATGTTTGTTATAAAAAAAAAAAAAAAACTCCAATGAATATCACAATTAAAGGAAAAATGCAACAATCTTAACATTTATATAAACCTGTAAAATTGAATGGTATATTTTCAAACTACTTATGAACTACGGTTTTAGGGAAGCGTATTTTGAATCATGTAATTTTTCCCCGCGAAAATACAAATATAGATGTATCCGTGTTTATGATTGATTTAAGGATGATAAATATGTCAAAAAATATCAGCCTGCTCGACAGAATATGAAGTTTGTGACTCGTTCGCTTCACTCACTCTCCAACAAACTTCATATTCTGGCTCGGCAGGCTGATATTTTCAGTATCAATCAATTCACATCCAGATAACATATACTTATTATCCCCCCGTGATAGCGGTGAGGGGATATAGTAATAGCGGCCGTCTGTCTGTCTGTCCATCCGTCACACTTTCTTGTTTACGCGATAACTTGAGTAAACATGGATAGATTTGAATAATTTTTTGCATGTGGCTTGTAATTATCATTATCTTGGATGGGTTCTTACATGGAATTATTTGAAGCAAGGGTTTTGAGGGAAATCTTAATTTTTGGTTGAAAAATCAACAATTTTGAGAATTGAGTTTTATTTACGCGATAACTTGAGTAAACATGGATAGATTTGAATAATTTTTTGCATGTGGCTTGTAATTATCCATGGAAATATTTGAAGCAAGGGTTTTGGGGGAAAATCTTAGTTTTTGGTTGAAAAAGCACCAATTTTGAGAATTGTCTTGTTTACGCGATAACTTTAGTAAACATGGATAGATTTGAATAATATTTTGCAAGTGGCTTGTAATTATCATTATCTTGTATGGGTTCTAACATGGAAATATTTGAAGCAAGGGTTTTGGGGGAAAATCTTAATTTTTGATTGAAAAATCAACAATTTTGAGAATTGAGTCTTGTTTACGAGATAACTTTAGTAAACATGGATAGATTTGAATAATATTTTGCAAGTGGCTTGTAATTATCATAATCTTGGATGGGTTCTAACATGCAATTATTTGAAGCAAGGGTTTTGAGGGAAAATGTTAGTTTTTGGTTGAAAAATCACCAATTTTGAGAATTGTGTCTTGTTTACGTGATAATTTTAGTAAACATGGATAGATTTGAATAATCTTTGCATGTGGCTTGTAAGTATGTTATACATTAAGACTGCAAGGCTGCTTTTTATAAATATATAAAACTAAATATTATGCAAGTGTGGGGGGATACGTCACGCATTCGCATGCGCTAGGCGGTTCTTTTATTTGAATGGTGTTCCCTCTTTTCAGGAAAAGAACAATTCATGTGTTATGTAGTGAATTTAATTATTATTAAATTAAGACATATCTGTCAAACAACATAATTAATAAATCTGTTATGTCACCTATATTTCATCCTCTCAGGAACAAACTTTACGTTTCACAAACTATACATGGATTGTACATGCTCCTGATTTGATTGGATTATTACAATATTCAGTTCCTTTCAATATAATTTTTGTTTTTCAAGGTTGAGAATATATTGTTATCAGATAGTCATCATTATGTGTTATGTGATTTTGGAAGTTCTACTGCCAGAGTTCTGGATCCTAGTCAAGTTAATGTTACACAGATAGAAGAAGAAATACAAAAGTAAGAAATTTAAGTCATAAGATATGCTTAAAATCAAATACAAAAGTAAGAAATTTAAGTGATAAGATATACTTTAGATCGTATACAAAATTGTACATGTAAGAGCAATGCATTATTATGAGAAGACTGTGATGGTCGACAATCTATGGGACCAATATCAATACAAGGACAGCTACCTCTTGCCTCAAATCTTTAAACATAAAACGACCATAATATATAGCGATGGAAATCCATGTCCTGGCTGGGGACAGGCACAAAAAATGAGATGGGATTAAACCTGATATTGGAATCCAAACCATCCCCTCTTAATAATTTGATCTTGAATGGTAATACAGATACAAACAATAAAAAGACAGTACAATAGCAGTGTCAGTGAATGTTCATAGATTCATAAAAAGACAGTACAATAGCAGTGTCAGTGAATGTTCGTAGATTCACTACTAGCTAAGATTGTTTTTAAAGTTTTTAGGTCAAGGTATCAATTTTACACTTTTAAATGGTAATGAGTTAAACATCAGACTTGCAGTTTTGTTTTAGACTAATGAATGAATTAGCACGTCTTTTATGCATGTATTGCATTAATGTATTTATAGAATACAGGATATGTAAATTATACTGAATCTTTATTTAAAGAAGGTGGCAAAGTAATTAATTGTTGTACATTTGCATATACGTTAATCAAATATGATGTCCTTCATTGGGTATATGAACTGTACCGTTTTAAAATTCTTGATATATTTTACTTTGCACATGCATACCTGTTAACCTCAGAGATTGTGTATGTGGGAGATCTCCCACATTCCAACTATTTAATGTGGGAGATTTTGCGTGACGAACTTTTTCACACTAAAATTGTTAGATTAAAGCAAACAAAATTTACTGTCCAACTTTTATTGTTGTTGCTGAGCAACATTACTTCAAACCACTTTGGTATGACAATACAGCTTGTTTTGCTGATCTTAGAACAGAGTCACTTGGTTCGTACTCATAACACAACAAGTTTTGATTTTGCTTTGCACATAATAAAGAACAAAGTGTGTCATTGTTCAACTCAGATCTCATATCTGTCTGGATTTTTTTTTAACATAGAAAAAATTCTCTCTGGGTCTGCATTTTTAAGATTGGTTGATTTCCTTGTTGAAGCAACTGCTTTTTTTTGTGTGAATCTCCATCAGGATGTCTTTTAATATCATATACACCACCATGGCTGACACTAAAATTTGTAGAACAAAGTTTGCAAAATGCCATATCATTCCCAAAAGAAGTAGGCTGCACCCAATCGTATAATTTTGTCCAGTCCTCCAAGAATTTGCAATAATGTTTCTTTTTCTTTGAAGAAGGGGTGCTAGGTCCTGAATTCCAACGTCTCCTTGATTGTGACATAGTTGAACTGTATTTTTTTTAAAGTTTTTTTCGTATTTAAGTAAGTAATTGAACGATACTCGCCTTCAAATTTTCTTTTTTCACAACTTTGATTCGTGTAGTTATCCATTCGATATTGTAAACAACTTACATTATCGGCGTTTCTAGTAAAAACCGAGAGAATTCCGAGTAACAATCGGCTGATTCACACAAATGTTTTAATGACCCAGCTGATAAAAACAACAAAAATGGCGTCCTAATTTTCGATTTTAATCAAATTTATGGTCGCGGGAGATAATGTGGGAGAAGTATTTCAAAGCGGGAGTTTTTAGTCTCCCGCGCGGGAGGCCGAGCTCAAAAGCGGGAGGGTTAACAGGTATGCACATGCATATGCAATGTAGCTGGTTAATTTATGAACCTCATTCTTTTATTTCAGATATACAACAGTATCATACAGAGCTCCTGAAATGATAGATCTATACAATGGTAAACCTATTACAACAAAGTCTGATATATGGGTAAGATGTCAATATTAGCTCATCTTGTACAAAGCACCATGCGATCTATTGTCATCACTTTGTCTCTGTCTTCATTGGCAAGATAAGTTAATATCTTCTCCTCCAATCCCACTGGACTAAATGGACACAGATTTGACAGCAATCTTTCTACATAGCCCTCATCTAAATTTGTGATTATAGGGCTGATCCAATTCAAGATAGCTGCCACCCGCAGCGTATAGTATATCATAAGACCCAATGGAAACACAGAAACTGCCATCTTGATTGAACCCATATTGTACATGAATGATCATTGGATAGTTCAATTAAAAAGTTTATGTTTATCAGCTATTAAAGATGGTCACCTCTGCTGAAAAATGATTAACAGAAACCAATAGAAAAATATTATATTATCTACTTCTCAGCTTTATTGATCTAATTTGTATTGATCTTAGATAATATACAGACAATTTATAACTTAATAAGGGAAACATGTACAGATGAGCCTTTAGTAGTAAATAGTTAACCCATTGTCTTGAAGTCAAATAATAATAGTAAAGCTATTATTACTTTACAGTCAAACAAAATTGTATCGTTATTAAAAGTATTCTTTTGTGGGAATTATGCTGAAAATATGCTGATAGACTTAGGCAAATTTAACATCACTTTCTGCTGTAACTTTATTCTTTGTTTATTCTATGAGGATTTCGAACAGCTGTTGGCCAAGACCAGCTCTCCTCCTTGCATTTTATATATTAGTATCGACTAGATTAACATAATTTGTTTCACAATAATGTTATATTTATATATGTTTTATTGTATGATTTGGGTTTTTTTTTTGGCAGGCATTAGGATGTTTATTGTACAAGTTATGTTTCTTCACCCTTCCATTTGGAGAGAGTACATTAGCCATACAGTCTGGTAACTTTACCATTCCAGATGGTGGTAAATTCTCTAATCAGTTAATGTCTTTAATAGGTAAGTACATATATATATATATATACTGTTCAAGTTTATTTTAATGCTGCAATTTGTTTAATACATGTTGAGGACTTTCTAAGCAAGAAAAACAACTTATACCACTTATTCTGTTTTTATAAATTTGTAAATATTTAACATTTTTCGGCTTCACTTACACCCAATTTGTACATGTATCCGTTCTATGTACAGGCCAGTTTTAATAGGTATTTGGACTATTTTATAGCCCAGTTAGATCATGTTTCTGGACTATTTACAGCCCATGAAACTAGTTTACCCAAGCCACTATTTATTAAAGACCCAGTACCAAACCAGGAAGTGAGTGGTTATGTGCATTATGGGTATTTATTTTGACTCTGTGTCTATGATTTTCCTATCGGATTTTGGAACTGTACTGATGGTGTGGTATTTTAAGTTTTTCATTTTATTAGGTTTTATGACTAGGTTTAACTCACAAACAATTACATGTATCAAGATTGTTGATCAAATATAAATATTTCTTTACAGGTTATATGTTGGAAGTAGATCCTGATAAGAGACCTGATATATTTCAAGTTTCATACCTAGCTTTTAAAATTACTGGAAGAGAAAGCCCTCTCCCTAATATGAATGTATGTATGTCTATTATTTAGAATGTAATTTTGATTCGCAGTCAATTCACAAGTAATAATTTGTTCATCCATCCAATGTGATTTCCAGATATATAAATAGAAATTTCTTCAGGATTGTAAAACTTCTAAATTCTAAGTCAGAATTGACTGAAGTTAAAACTTTATCAATGTGATAGTATATATCATCACAAGGTAAATGATCCAAGCTTTATATTCTCCCTTGACAATTTGAATGAATTAATACATCATTGTCTCTACGGAGATTTAACATTAAATTGTCGCCATCTTTGTTTCTTATTGGACACTGTGGTGTTTACCTCACTTCATCAGTTTTGCCTACATTTCCAGTAAACACGTTCTGTTTAAGTTAAGCCATATTCTAATATGACAACAATGTTATCCTACATTGTCTGTCAATATTTCATATTTCTTTTACCCAACGATTGACATTACAAAAGAATTCAGAGTACATCAGACCAAATTCACCCAAGTTCACTTCCGTTATAAACAATGACCAAAAACTCTGTGTGAAATCATCTATGACAAGCGAATAAAATCTCCATATTCAAAGTGATTCAAAATATGCCATTGTGGAATTTAAATTTCACAAAATTAATCTCTCATATGCACATTTTTATTTTACTGGAACATGGTAAAGTAGTTTTCATTTCTGACCGTTTTAAAAGATTTGAAACTCGGTGACACAGAGTATAGATAATATTCTGGATTTTGTAGTCAGAATAAGATAAAATTTAAACTATATTTACATGAAAACAGTACAAATCATGTGTTTTGAACATTTTATCCATTGTAATAAAGTAATTGTAAACCTGATTACAGGCTCCTTGGAACATTTTAATACATTATGGGTTATTATCATGACAAGGATATCAGTAGTTTCTAACAGTAGTGTAATACTATGTAAAACTGTTGCTTTTTCAGAATGTAGAAATTCCTGATATAACAAAGCTATCAGTTCCCATGACAGAGAGTGAAGCTAGACAAATCAAAACATCCTCTGTCAAGTAAGTATTAAAAGTTTTGTAATATTGAAAAATATTGTTGCTTACTGTGCAAGTGTTAATGGGTAACTTCACTCAGATGAGGTATTGTCATCGCTGTTGTCTGTAAACTTTTTACATTTTAATCATCTTCGAAACCACTTGACCAATTGAAACCAAGCTTGGTAGGAATGTTTATTGGATGGTTCTCTAAATTAAAGTTTATGCTCTTTGTGGGTTTTTTTCGGTCCGAAGTCCACTTAAGAAACAAGAGGCCCAAAGATGTCAAAAGGAATGTTTTCCATTTTATTATGTTGATTGTTTTCTTTTTCAACCAATTTTGATGAATGTTTTTTTCTTTATAAGTTTGAAATAAAATACTCTTTTTGTAGTATTCAACAGTCTTTTAATGGCTCATACTGTTTCCAAGATATAAAGTGGTCAAACTGGGGGCCAAAACCCAAAATTTTTAATTTTGATTTTCTATCTGATTTTTGAGCTCATCTGACTTAGTCAGGTCAAGATTTTGACAACAATTGGTGTCTATTGTTCGACAACCAATCCCACCTTATTTCAAACCAGAATCTGCTTAGAGTTTAACTGTAAGAGGATACTGAGGAGCTGGTACTCTTGAAAAATACCTGTCAGGAGTGTGCTCACAGATTTTTTGTGTAGCTCTTCATGTTTCAGAGAGGGGACTAAAAGGGAACAATGCATAATTTGTTTGATTTTTATTTGAAGTCATATTTTAATGGGTTACAGTTTAACATAAGACACATGCAAATTAATATAATATTTTTTCTCCAAATCTAGACTTATCTCAACATTGAACACAAACTATGTATGAATAACCTCTAGTTTAGGTGTAAAATACTTTAAAAAATGGATATTATTAATTCAATTAGAATATGCAAAATCTAAATATGTTTATGTGCAGTACAATTACAAAGTAGACAGTTCATCATACTGTAATTTTGTTTACACTTTTCTGTGTTAAAATAAGAAACTACTGTTAGTTTGGCCTTTAATAAACCTCTCATTAGAGTGACAAATGTCATTGTAGATTATCCAATGTAAATAGCTTGACTGAATTCAAAATATACGATTTTTGTTGTATTGTAAATGTGTACATACTTTGTCATAAATCAATTTAAAATATTTTATATTTCAGAAGTGTGATAGCTCCTTCAATAGAAAGTACAACAGTGACACCAAGGTCACGACCTAAAGGTCAAGCTGTACCAGCACCTTTAGGTTTACCATCATCTATAGCTCCACGGAAACGACCCACAACTCAAGGTTAGTTTTTTCTCCAAAAAAGTGTGTTGTTTCTACTGAACTAAACATATTTATGTATAGTAGATGTTGGTTCTTAAATGGTTACATTTTTGCATTAAAAACTAAAATTCTGTTAAGATGACAAGTAGATAATGCTTTAATGAAAGTATGAACTTTACATGTAAATCAATGATCAATTACACAGAAATTTTCTACTGGACTCAGGGCTCACCAAACCAGGCGACTTTTTGTCCTGGTTTCAATAAAAATCTTCCTATTCCTGCCAAAAGGTGAGGTTTTAGTCACTCTGTCGGTCTTTGTTAGTCTGTATTTTTCATAATCATGCTTTATCTTCAATACTCATGTAAAAGTAGCTCCAATGTTACTGAAATTTAACCCATACTGGGTGTTCTGTTCAATATTTTATTCCAAACTCATTGACTGCTTCTTTTTTATGATCATTGTGCAGCATGTTTGTTTTGTAAAAGGTAAGGGGACATACGGGGAAGTCTCTCAGATCAGTCACTCTGTTTTTACTAAGTGTAATGAGCCTTGATATTAATGTATTCACTGATTTAAAGCATTCAGTATGTAAAAAATCAAGCTTAAGTCATTATCCATGTACTGAAGAAACATGTTTCACTAATTGAAACAGATGTATTGAAATTTAATTGTAGTGTTAATTAAAACCTGAAGTAAACAACTTATTGTTGAGGAACAAAATAAAACAGTCAACATACATTGTCATTCTACAAATTATGTCTTATATCATTTATTATTTTGTTGTTTTATGGAAAATAATGATTTTTAACAATTTTATGCTTTGTAGATCAACCCCCTTCCCAACAGCAACAAATGGTACAGCAGCAAGCACTGCAACAACAGGTTTTACAACAACAAGCTCTACAACAACAACAAGCTCTGCAACAGCAACAAGCTCTACAACAGCAACAAGCTCTTCAACAACAAGCTCTTCAACAACAGCAAGCTCTCCAACAACAGCAGGTTCTGCAACAACAACAGGCAATGCTGCAACAACAACAAGCCTACCAACAGCAGCTTTATCAACAAGGACAACAAAGCTCTGCTTACAATACACAACAAATGAATATGCAACCTCAATATATGCAACAACAACAGCAGCCATATTTGACTGCACCTCAAATGTCTATGTCTCGGTCTTTTCATGGACAATCTACTCCTATTCAGCCAATAGCCAATAGTAATAGTATGGACAATATGTATGCTAGATCTTATGTGATAAATCAAGATAATGGAGACTTTAAAAAACCTCCTGTTCCTCCTAAGCCTAAGTCTGGTGATAAATATGGGGTAAGTTCTTATCAAATTTGATGTTTAGAGAACAGTACAAACATGATCAATTTATCATGACATTTTTCAATAGGTAGGAATCACTGAAGCCTGGTCACATGTACAAATCAATACAATCCTAAAAAAAAGGTTTGTTTAGTGAGCCTTAAAAAAAAAAATTTCAGTGCTTAGAATATGAAAAAGAATTTGAATTTGAATTTTGGTGTTTCAGCAATATTTCAGCTATAGCATGGGGACCAGATTTAGTGGTGGATGAAGCCGGAGAGAACCACCGACGCTGGGCAAGCAACTGGTAAACTTTATCACTTGCGGCTGCGAGTTGAGTGCACCTTTTTTTGTAATTTACAAAGCTGGGCGTTAACCCACGCCGTATTGGTGATAGGCTTGTATGAGCTGCTAGATCCAACGACCTAACTCACTGACCCACACAGGCCCCAGAATATGAAAAAGAACACATTTAATAAATATAGTCAGACTATTTTTAAGTCTTTCGGAAACAAGCAGGAACCAAAGTTATCATTGGATAGCAAGGGATGTGATGCTTAAAAATGCCAAATTAATAATGACAACATACATGTATTTGGATACATAGTAGAAGCTACATATAAGTACACTTTAACCTCCAGTTTCTTCTATACTACATGACAATGGCACTAGTTTTATCTGTTGACACTTGACTTTAAATGAAGACTGTCACCTTGACAACCATTCATTGCTTCCAAAATACCAGACATTGTAGTACAATACAATTGTACATTGTTGATGGGAATTACATACATCTGTGGTCTGATTCCTTTTTAATTTCTTTCTTCTACTAACTGATTGTAACTTGTTTATATGTATTAACTACTTGGCTTATTGTTGTAGTCTGATGCTGTAACATGAATGTATTAACTACATAGCTTATTGTTGTAGTCTGATGCTGTAGCATGAATGTATTAACTATTTAGCTTATTGTTGTAGTCTGATGCTGTAACATGAATGTATTAACTACTTGGCTTATTGTTGTAGTCTG
>MJUT01040402.1:26536-56185 GCA_002080005.1 Gigantidas platifrons | reverse complement strand
TGGCTTATTGTTGTAGTCTGATGCTGTAACATGAATGTATTAACTACTTGGCTTATTGTTGTAGTCTGATGCTGTAACATGAATGTATTAACTACTTGGCTTATTGTTGTAGTCTGATGCTGTAACATGAATGTATTAACTACTTGGCTTATTGTTGTAGTCTGATGCACAGCCACTGATATCTATAACACCTCCACCATCACCATCAAGACAAACAAAGGTTCACAGACGTAATGTCAGCGATACATCAGCTTTACATATGGGTGGCAAAGGCAGTGCATTTAGGTAACTATGTTGTTTCTTTTAATTATATACAACATTTCAGGATATTTATTATATAGGTATCAATAGTATAGAATAGTGATGGCAATCATAAAAATTGCCAATGCAATAACTACTAAATGTTACTGTCCTTGGGTATACATAGAACACATTGATGTTGGTATTCAATAGTGATGGCAATCATGAAAATTTTCAATGCAGATCATCAGTTACATTAACTACTAAATGTTAACATCTTTGGGTATACATGGAACACATTGATGTTCAATACGCTTCTCTTTTGCTCCTAACCAGAGAAAAAGTCTAGTTGATGTGTATTATACACACACTTTCAGGAAAACATCACGGCAACAATAAGTTGGGTTAGTTTGTTGTGGTTCAGTTAATTAAACCAAGTTTAGTATTACCCGTCTGTCCAAAGGTATATGAAAAATTTTAAAAGTTTAATTAAAGTTATAATATTTATTTTTTATAGATAATGAATCTAAAAAGATGGAACGAAGTGAAAAACTTGGTTCCTTCATGTGTGTGAGCAATGGTTATTTGAAAATATTATAAAAAGAATCTAAACTGTGTTAAATAAACCTTAAAGAAGGCGATACTTTGATTAATTAATTAATGATATGATTGGTTGGTTTATGGTGTTAAACTTCACTATCAACAATATTTCAGTTATATCATGGCGGTCAGTTTTATTGGTGGAGTACCTAGAGATAACCACTGACCTGTCGCAAGTCACTGATGAACTTTATCACATAGTGTTATATAGACATGATTTTCGTCCGCTTTAAAGCGGAATTCCGCTTTTTTTTTTTTTCCGGATTTTACCGTTTTACCGTTACGATTCATTTTTTATAGTATATTCAATACTACCTGGTGATAGGCACTGATTGCTCAGGAAGATGAAAATCCAACTACCATACGATCACGACCATGACTGCCCCTAAATGATATGAAATGATATTGTATTTTGTAATGTATATTCAGAGTTGATAATTTCTCATTTAATTTCCCAGGACAAACAAGTTGTGCTAAAACAGAGGCCCGATGTCAGCTTCCCTGGGCATCTTAGATCATTGTACAAACCAAGACAGTGTTGTTATATTTATTAAAAAAATAATTTTGTTAGTATTCCATTCATACTTCCAGAGTTATGCACCTGTTTACTTTAGCTGGAAGTGTGAGCATCCATGTCCTGTGGACACAATTTTCCATTTTTTTTTTATTAATAGACACCAGTGTTATTTATGTTTATTTGTTGTATAAGAAGTTTGTTTGTTTTAGGGCCTACCATGCCACATCAGATCTGTTGAATGCTCCATCTCAGTCCAAGTCAAAGTCAGCAACAACAACACCCACACATTCACCTCCCAGGTTAGTACTCTACATATATATGCACTTCATATATTACAAACTAACTTCCTAACAATGTAATCTAATGATATTTTACTTGAATTTATAGTTAATTTATACAGAATAAATGTTTTCCTCCCCTGCAATGAAAAATTGTAGAAGATGAGACAATATTGGGTTTATGGTGCTTATTGCCACTTTCATCAATATTTCAGTTATATTGTGGCTGTCAGTTTTATTGATGGAGGAAACCAAAGAAAAACACCGACCTATCGCAAGTCACTGACAAACTTTATCACATAATGTTGTTTAGAGTACACTTTGCCATGAGCAGGATTCAATCTCACAATGTTAGTGGTAATAGGCACTGGTTGCACAGTAGTTGGAAATCCAACTACCATATGAGCATGACCACGGCAGCTGCTCTTGGCTCTAGGGGTAAACAAGTTTTAAATAGGCTGCAATGGGGTTGATTTAAGATCATCTTCTGAAGAAGTTCAAGAACCATCAATTGAAAGCCAATTGTATTTGTCAGTAATTATTATTGTGATATGAAGAATTAAGTTTGTACCAATGAATACCTGAGGGTAAATGGGTGCAGATCTTTTTTTCTATTTCTTTTTCTTATTTCATAAAAATAAGGACTATTTATTACTAGGTGGACAATACAGTTTGATGTAAACCTCTGATTAAATCATTGATTCAAATCAAGACTTAATGTGAATATTATTAGATCTGTTTTGTATGATAATCAGGGGAGTGAAGTTATAAATATAGATTCTCCTTCAGTTGCCCGTGAGTTACGATATTTCTCCACTCAAGAGAGTTAAATTTAAAATTTTAACCACAATCCGTCAGGCGAGTGGTTAAAATTTTAAATTTAACTCTCGAGAGTGGAGAAATATCGTAACCCACATGGGCAACTGAAGGAGAATTTGTTTCTCCCATTATTTAACGCGAACTTTATTTCAAAATTCGAAATTAATGCGTTTGAAATTAATGCGGGGAATGGCACGAGACATTTTAATCCTCTAGAGGATTACAGATTTTTACACCACTGGTTCAGCGGGGTTAAAACGTCGTAATAATGGGAGAAATAGTATTTCTGCACCAGGAAATAAGAAAATTAGTTATTTATCTTAAATAAATATTAATTTACAAATAAATTGATTTGATGATTTTTGTATTAATTACCAATGACATAGCTGGATACTTCTATTTCAAAGATTATTGTCATATTCTACTTATACTGACCAACTGTGACGGTAATTAAATATTATCATGAAAGAATGGAAATCAATGATATAATTTTAATGCCATTTATTGATTGTTTTTATTGTGATCTAGGATAACATCCATCACTTTAATTATAAAGTTGGACAAATTTTTTATAATATAATTTTCATTCCAGCAGGTCACCTAATCTGACAAGGGCTCTGTCTGCAGATGTTGCAGACTGGAATCCATTTGATGATAATTTTGGTCCTGATACAGAAGAGGAGATTTTTGGGAAAGAATTTGATAAATTAAGAAGAGGTTCTAATAGTAGTAAGTAGACTTATGTGACTGTGAGATAAAATAATATCCAATAAACTTACTCCTTTTATTAACAGAAGTTGTTCATTTACATCCATGACATACTGCTGACTTGACCTTATTTAACAAATATCCCTTATCTTATAAACAACAATCGATCAATAGAAATTTTTTGTAAATTTATGTTTATCACAATAAATGAGACATAAAATGCCTTTTTATTCAGAAAGAACTACTTATTTGTAAGTTTTTAGCTTGCTCTGACAGACCTGCTTACCTTTTGGTATAGATTCCACATTTTTTAGCTTAGGACAGAAATGAAAAAAGTTTTAATTATAACAGACAGGCTGTCTCCATTTGTTAGTTTTACTTCATCATTTTAGGAGGTGATACATGGTAGAGAAGAACTAGACAAAGGATGGCATAGATCAAGACAGTGATAAAGAAATGTCAGTCATGACTATAGAATCTTGACATAAATATCCCAAACTGAGAAATCAAGCAGCCATCATATATTTTTCCATTTCCTCTCATTTTTACTTGCAATCACAGACAGTTTTGTTCTCTAATAAAGTAATGAACACACAACAAATATCTCATTAATTAGTGACTTTTTTACAAGAAATCTTATAACTTTAAATGTGTTTCAAATAGTTTATCCCTTTGTGGCAGAAATCATTTTCTGATTTCATTTAGAAATGGCATCCAATGGTGCATAGTAGTATCAGATATGCCTGTTAACCAGTTGTATGATTACAGAGTCCATGGAGCCTCTTGTTTGAGAAAAAACCAACAATGTACAAAGATAGAAATGCGTTGCAGGAAATAATTAACCAATGTGTAATGATCTGAACAAGTGTTTGTTGATATTCCTCTATTGATCATATCAAAGATTATTTTGTTTACTGTTTACAGGTATATCAAATGTTAAAAGTAGGGAAGATTTAGTCATGTCTGGTTCAGATTCCTCTGATCCATTCAGTAATGTTCCATTTAAAAAGCCAGGTAAGTGATAGCATGTATTCAGGCTTGTTGTAATAAAACAGAGATTACATATGTTGTGTGAGGTGTACAATAATATACAATTAGAGCTAGATCTAATGTAGGTACTCTAGAGAAACACAATCAGTTCTCCTATTATACGATCTATACTTAAGAATGACAAATAAAGACACTGCTGCCGTAATTATTTACAAACACTTAAACAAAACTACATTAACAAGCCACCATTTAAGGGATGGTCACTGTCAACTTTCTGATCCTATAATGTTATCATAAAACATATACACAACATACACCATTACTACATGTATTTGATGGTTTGAGGTCAGAGGTCAAGATTATCCTGTATAGCTTAATTGATGTCTGCTCAAGTCCCATCTCATAGCAAAAAGTTATTTTTGTTTATGTGGAGTTGCAAGCTCTTACACTGATTTGTCTTTGTTACTTTTCAAATTGCCAAATTTCATGGATGTTTTTTGAATGTTGATAATAAGGGTCTATATTGGTGAGATTTTTCTGAATGATAACATGTAAACTTGTTCGTCACTTAATGATCACTTTGAGGATAGCTCAGTCGACAAGTTAAACACTTGCATCACACGTTTCTTTTAACTTGAGCCAATAAGTAGCAGAATTATGTACTTTTTATGTTAAATTTAAAAAGTCTTGTGATATATTTTTTTTTATTGATATTGCTTATTCAACTATTTAACTTGACATAAATAATTTTATAATACAAAGTTATAAAGTTTATAGTTATTTCTTTTTAATACAAAATTATATCAAAATCCCCCTTAATATGTTAACTGACTAATAAGAAATGCTGATAGAACTCTCCACAGCTTATGTAATGGCTTTTATAATCCTCTCAGTTGCATATTTTTCGTGAAGATCTGTTTTCTTTTCTTTTTTAAAGAATTATATTTAATCTGTTTTTTTTTCTTCTTTCTGTTGCTAAGCAACGGCATGAATTGCTTTAAAGGTCTACATGTATGCTTCTGTGTATATTACACCAGTGGCATAAAATGACATTTGAATGTTTATAGTTACTATTAATAGCAAGTCTTGTTTTTGTCTTATTGAGTATATTTTTTTCCACTTGCCATATTTTCTGGACTATAAGTTTAAGTAGATATTTTAATGGATAAACCTTCCATACTAATAACTGAAGAAAAAACATTTAGAAACAAACAAAAATTCACCATTTAGTCTGAAAAATATGGTTTTCTGATTGAAACATTAATTCTGCTTTATATTTCGTTCTTCAAATTTGATATTTTAATAGAATGCAAGCATTGAAGCATGACAGTGGTGTATGTCGTAGATGATTAGTTTAAGCATGTATTTTAACCATCCTTTCTCTAAGGAATGATTTGTAGTTTGCATGTATTCTGCATGACTGAAAATGGAATGTTATCCCTTGCAGGTGAGAAAGGTCCTGACAGAGTTCAGCATGGTCGTAGAAGTAATAACAGCTCCCTCTCTGATTATGGAGGTAAATTTCATCGCTGACAATAATATTTGGGGTTTTTTTAATTGACGATATTTATGTATAACATGTTACAGATCCCAGGAGCAGAAGACGTTACTCATTAAATTGGAAGCCAAGTAATATCTGCAAGGCGGCTATTTGGGAAGAAGCTTGATTTGTTACCTCAGGTTTTGAACATTCCGTTATGTTGTGTTTTTTTTTTATTTTGCTGCAGCAGAAAATTATGGCTTGGATAAGTTTTTGTTCTGCAGTCTACTTTAGTCTCAGTTATATGCCTTCATTGAGTATTTTAAGTTAGTGTTTCTAAAACACAAAGTATTTTTGACTTGATTAAAGTATTTACAGTGTTGTCAGGCAGACATTTTGTTATCTGCTTTCATTATTGAACCTTATCTCCAATATCATTAGATAAAGTTGCTAGATTTAGATGATTTCTGACTTTATGGTTGTATATATTTTGTCTGGTTTTTTGTGTGCAGTTTTTCCCTTTGTCATGTTAGGTGGAGATATATTTAAAATGACACATTTTCCATGAAGATATTTTTGTATAAAGTTAAGGTGATTTATTTGAGATGTACTAATAGTATCAGACTTAAGAATTAAGGAAATTGCAGAAATTTAAATTCTTTATAAATTGAGTTGCTTAATATTTAAAATTAAGATTAAAACCATTTAAAACAACATCGGTATATTTTATGAATTTTGAAAGGGAAAATTTCTTCAATTACAAAAGGAAAGAAAAAAGAAGCAGAACCAGAGAAAAATAATATTTCAAGGTTTATTTCATGACATCAGAAGAATTCAATAACCCAAATACAAAAATATGAGAGCTCATTAACATTAGTTCTTTATATGTGCGCATTCGTGAGTTACTGCGTTATTTGGTCATAAGTGACATATTTTTGATAATGAAACTCGTCAATTAGTTATAGTATTTATTATATAGATAAAAAAAATGTTTTGAATCGAATTTAATAGAAAATGAGTTTAATTGCACTATATTACGTGTGTAGCGTAGGGATATACTATAATGTGTATCGCTTCAAAAATCATGGAGCCACGCACGACAATAAAATAATTAAAATGCTTACCTTGAAATATTATTTTAGTTAAAATTTGATGAAGCGTACACGAAGCCAAATAATGTATAATTTTTACGTTTCAAACTGGAAGTCTTCATATGACGTCGACAACGAAATGGCGCGAAATATAGTGAGAGTGAAATTAAAAATGATAATAATATATTTTAACCATTGTAATAATTATGACAATATGAACAGAATAAGTGTTAATGGGAGATAACTGGCTGAGTATCATACAATATCATGTCATTTTATGTATGTTGTTTAACAGTATTAGCCTAGCTATTTATATCATCACATCTAATGTTGGATCATTTTTATATTTAATCCTCTCTACAATCGTTGATGAGTTTTCTTATTTGACATTACAAACAGACAACTAAGTGACCTTGTAGAGAGATTTAATACTTTTAATGAAAAATTTTACTAATATGAAGATTGATTGAATGTGTAAAGAAGGGACACTATATATTATAAATATTTTATGAAAAAATTGACCATGTTTACACAATTTAAACAAAAGTACTTTCAACTTTTATATCAAATATACTTTAAAGCTTCTTTAAATACACAACTTTTCACTAAATATTTTTAGTCTCTAAATCCTAACAGTAATTTGATATTGAATGAATATCTGTAATTTTCACCTGACAGTGATATTTACTGCTGAAAAATGTTGCACATTTTATCGATGCACAAAATGGTTTCCATGGTCTTTATCTGTGTTAAATGCTATGTTCATTATGGCTCTAAAGTTCATTAAAAGTATACAAAAGTACTTTATCATAGCCACAAAGGTTAAAATTCATGATGGCTGTCAAGGTTTTCTTAGAACACAAATGTTGATATTTATCATAGCCTCCTATGACTTTATCATTGCACAAAAACAATCCTCATCGTGACTGCCAATGTCTCCCTGTTCATTTTCGCACTCTGATATTCACGCTAACTAATGTCTCGGAGGAGCTGAATATTTCAAGTGGTAGTAATGGTAAATGCCTTCAAATGTTTTTTGTATGACAGCTTTTTGCTTTTAATTGTAGTTGTATCCACTGCAGAAAATAAAAATAAATCGAGGTAAAATGTAGACATGTTTCCTTTTGATCAATAACGGGTAGTGTCTGTGATTTAGGTGATTTTTTTGTCCAGATATTTGTTTACAAGGAGTACATTAAAAACATAAATTAACACTAATTGTCGAGTTTTCATGAAAACACATCTCGAACATAAATTCCTGTCTGTACGACAAAATATATGACCTTCGGTGACCTTTTACTACGCATGCGCAAAGTCTGTTGTTGCAGAATTTTTTTTCTGTTGATGGAAAACCTGCACACAGTCGTACATGAATTTTAGCTGCTGCTGTTCATCTTGCACCTGTATTGTTTAAAAATAAAAGAACCGTCTAGCGCATAAATGCGCGACATATCCCAACGCACTTGCATAATATTTAGTTTTATATATTTATAGAAAGCAGCCTTGCAGTCTTAATGCATAACATACTTACAAGCCACATGCAAAAAATTATTCAAATCTATCCATGTTTACTAAAGTTATCACGTAAACAAGACACAATTCTCAAAATTGGTGATTATTCAACTAAAAACTAAGATTTTCCCCCAAAACCCTTGCTTCAAATATTTCCATGTTAGAACCCATCCAAGATAATGATAATTACAAGCCACATGCAAACAATTATTCAAATCTATCCATGTTTACTCAAGTTATCGCGTAAACGTGAAAGTGTGACGGACGGACAGACGGCCGCTATTACTATATCCCTCACCGCTATGCGGGGGGATAATTTCTAAAGTAAGATAATGATGGAATTAGTGGATGGCATGTATTCTTTGAGAATATAGTAAAGTGCTCTTGACCAAACAGGTATCTTGATTTTGTTGTTCTTAATCTTGAAGAATGTTACAAATCTTGTTCTTACTAAGGGATTCAATTATTAATTGCTAAATAAAGAAAAAACAATCAAAATTGTTAATTCAATAACCTAAATATCAATTAATATCTGAACAAATAAAAAGGCAAATACATGTAATTCTATTGGAAATTATTTTCCATTCTTGAATATTACAATCTGTTTCACAAAATAGAGCAGAGTGATTGTAAGTGTATCATTTGTACCCTCATCTCAATTTTCCTTATTGCAGTGTTCCTAATAGTATTCGTGTTAACAAGAAAACAATGTTTACATACTGTTCATAGAGGTCTTTAGTTTCTTCATGATTACCGTTAGATTAATTTAATCAAGCAATGATTAAAATTATTAATACTTCAAAGGATCTTAATCACTGTCCATGCTCCAAGTTTGTAAGACCAAGGATCTTAATCACTGTCCATGCTCCAAGTTTGTAAGACCAAAGGATCTTAATCACTGTCCATGCTGCAAGTTTGTAAGACCAAAGGATCTTAATCACTGTCCATGCTCCAAGTTTGTAAGACCAAGGATCTTAATCACTGTCCATGCTGCAAGTTTGTAAGACCAAAGGATCTTAATCACTATCCATGCTCCAAGTTTGTAAGACCAAAGGATCTTAATCACTGTCCATGCTCCAAGTTTGTAAGACCAAGGATCTTAATCACTGTCCATGCTCCAAGTTTGTAAGACCAAGGATCTTAATCACTGTCCATGCTCCAAGTTTGTAAGACCAAGGATCTTAATCACTGTCCATGCTCCAAGTTTGTAAGACCAAGGATCTTAATCACTGTCCATGCTCCAAGTTTGTAAGACCATAATAATGTCTTTCTTCATGAAGAAAGTGATCATCATGTTCTTACATATACATGTACATAGTTTGTGTAAAAGAAATATAATCTTTATTGCTTCTGTTGAATTAGGAACCTGACTAGTTCTCAACAAATTTTGGTAATCAGTTTAATTACAAAGCAAGTTTATTAAGCTGAAGTCAGTCAATTAGCAATATTTTAAAAATAAAATGTGTTGTTTAAAGAAAGCCAGGTAGTTATAAGTATATTGACATATAACCATAATCTTTTCAAGTTATGAAGAAGAACAATTATTATTACATAAAAACAAAGATGTTATCCTTAAAAAAGTATTCGGATATCACTCATTTTATAAAGTTAACTGAGATATTCATGAAATGAAGATTTTATGTAAATTTGGTGAAAGTTTGTCAAGAATGAGGTTGCTAGAATGACATAAGCAACAATTCTCTAAATTCACAGTTTTTCCATTAAAACAAAATTTTCTCCATAAAACATATTCCAATATTACTGATTTTCAAAATTAACAATGATATTGTTTAGATAATACTCTATATAATTTTCATGAGATTCAGTCAAGGTATGAATTTGAAAGAGCACACACAAGTATAGGATACACACACTTGCCTGCCAGACCACCTAATTTTCATCAAAATGTATGCAAAGACAAATTTGTTGCAACTCGGCTTAAAAAAGCACCAGTTTGTGTACTTTTCAAATTATTTCATAATGACCATATTATGATGCATCAATAATATTTTGTGGCAAAAGCAATCACATAAAAAGAGATTCATAATTAATTATTTATAATTTAAATATACGTTTTAAAGTTGTAATGAAATGTCATTTGAATTTTATTGTCCCTACATCTACTGAAGACATATTTTCTGCAATTACAACATTATATATTGTGAACAAAAATATAAAGATCAGCAAACTAGTATAGATAAAAAGTAAGAATCATTCCTAAAATATCATATCCAATCTAACATGTCATTCAAACAAAACTTTTAGTGAAAACAAACTAATCATTTTTCCGTTTAAAATAAACTTTATGATATTTATGTAATAATTCTAAAACCTGTCAGGTTAATACGTAAAAACTAAAACATAACAAGTGATTTTTCAAATTTGAATGTGTGAGCTTCAGCGAGAACTTTATTAAAAAAAAAAAAATTGTTTCAAATATAACAATGGAGAGTGGAGAAATATTGTAATCCAAGTTGGTAACAGAAGGAAAATCTGTTTCTCTTAGGTCAACTAAACTTAATTAGTAGATTTTCATCCTCTTTCCAGAAAAAAAGTGGGGCGGGTGGGAGAATTTTTTTTTTTTTTTTTAAAGATAGTTTAAGACATACCAGATGTAGGATTTTTTAAAGATAGTTTAAGACATACCAGATGTAGGATATGAACTCCAGGTATGGGCTTAAGCATGGAATGGCATCCCCAAGTTTAATAGAAGAATCAACGTTGGTTGATATGTCATGTTTACTTTTCCCGATTCTTAGTGATCCTCGCCGTCTGCAAATCAGTCTGGGGTAGTTTCCCATCAACATTGCCGTCAACGAAGCTATTATATAGGTCAAATATTGTGCATTTGTCACTCGAATTGGTCGCAAACCAACCCCTTTTCTCATCAACACCGGCAATAACACGTATTATGATGAACACCATGGTTCAAAATGAAGTGGAAGTGTCAGTAAATACATTACAACTATGTGCACACCGGACTTTAACGCAAACAAATTTTGGAAATTGTAATTTCAATCAGATAAAAAAAGGAGCGGGCGGGGATGAAAATCTATTAATTAATTTTAATTTGTCTTATGTCTAAAAACGTAAAAATATTTTTAAGTTGTTACAGTGAGTTCCATCATTAATTACATCAAAAAGAAATTAGCAGGAATTCTCATGTTAAAATTTAACCACTGTGGTAATTAAAAATATTACACAAAAATTTGACTGGTTAAACACACTAAAAATAGAAGAAATGACTTTCTCCCATTATTATGGCGTTTTAACCGCGCTGAACCAGTGGTGAAAAAATCTGTAATCCTCTAGAAGATTAAATTGTCTCATGCCTTTCCCCGCATTAATTTCAAATGCAGTAATTCCAAATTTTGAAATAAAGTTCGTGTTAAATAATGGGAGAAACAAATTATCCTTCAGTTGCCCATGTGGGTTACGATATTTCTCCACTCTCGAGAGTTAAATTAAAATTTTTTAATTTAACTCTCTTGAGTGGAGAAATATCGTAACCCACGGGCAACTGAAGGAGAATCTATATATATTCATGGATAATAATGATACTAATAGTTTTAAAACTTTGATGGCATTAAGGTCATGGACATTGTATGATAAATGTATTGTACTTGTATCACCTTTAAGCGTTTAATAGTCGACATATTTACAAAATGATAGTCTTTTACACCATATTATATAATGTGTCTGTAAAATAGTCCCAATGCATTGTATTTTTTTAGTATTTTCTTTATGTGAGATAATATACTTCAGGATATGTTGCATGTTTTTTTTTAGTTTATTGTAATAATTTGTCGAATGTTTTCTACAGATTTAGCCATTTAAGTAGAAGGCATGAGTTTATACATTGATGTATTTATTTTGTATATACTGTCTTCAATTCAAGTTTAGAATCAGTTTATATTGTTAGTTATACTACAATTGCAGATATTAGTTATTATACTTCGTTTAAGTTTCTGTAGTGATATTTGGTACTGTAATATTTTGGCATATTACCTGGACAATTAGACACTCAGTATAATAATGATATTAATGTGGTTGGGTAATATGTCTCTCAGACCTGGGTAATATTTTGGCATATTACCTGGGCAAGACCACATTATTACATAAATAGAGAGGGTACAAGCATTGTTTACATTTTATAATGTTAATTTGATTATTTCTTATTTACTATGTTAAAGTGCTTTAAAGTAAATATATACAATTTGGTATGCACCTTTTTTTGTGTATGACAAAAAATAGATACTTGCATTAAAAATGCACCACTGAATTCATGAAGTGTTAATATTGTTTACAGTATTTAAAGAAAACATAATTGCTGAAGGCTTGTTGTATTTTTTAGTGTTCAGAGTTGTTAGTGTTCAGACATATTGTTATTATTGATAGAGACTAATACTGCATGAAATATTATTCAAATCTTTAGAAAGTACAGTTAAAATAAAGACACACTGTGTCTACTAATCTTTTTAAGATTAAAACTTTAAAGGTATGGTGTCTGCGATTTCTGTTATTTTCTGAAGTTTTTTTTTTCAGTAAAACGATAGTGTAAACATTGAAACGGTGAAATTTTTTTCTTTTAAAATACGACATAAATCTATTGAAAATCATACTATTATCACTAATTAGGCTTGACCTAAATAAATACTGATGACATAATTTGGGAAATGGTCTGCCAAAATTAGAAAGAGGTATGAATGGGTTTATTTCATTATAACTCTTGATCTACAAACCCTAGGAACTCAACCATTCGTCACGCTAGTTCCCTGTGTTGATTCTTTTTTTTTTTTTTTTTTTTTTTTTATTTATTATATAATGACAAAAGATCTCTTCTATTCCCTATTTCTAGTGGAATCTGTTAAATTTCTCGTTCGATCTATAGCATTCGTCATCATTTCTAAAGCAATGAAAACTGTGTTTCTGTGCAATGGAATGTCATCAAAACGTCTTGGAAATCAAATGAATATGAACGAGATATTGTCATGATGACAGAACACGTTTCAGGCGACGTTTTTACTAGATTAACCTTGAAATGGTTGATTTTATGCTTTTAAAAAGTCTATTTGGTGTTTATTTATGTTTTTAATAATATATTGCCAGACAAAATATTTAAGTCGAAAAACAAAACCCAAATCGCAGACAATATACTTTTAAGTTTTTTAAAATGGTAACCATAATCATATTTTGATTTTCAAGCGTAAGTAGTGGTTGTTTTATCAATTGTATTTTTCCTTAAATGGTAACGTTTATTTAGTTGTTACCTGTTTGTAATTAGAAGTCAGAATATTGTTTCTATATGTAATTATTATCAGATGTTGGCAGTTTTAAGATAGTTTAATATGAGTCATAATGTGTGCAATATTCCAGTGCTATACTTGTATAATTTGTTAAATCTGTGATTAATCTTTAAAAAATACATTATGTCAGTTTTGATAAATAAATAAAATCATAACATGGATGTGTTGACTTTGTTTTAAAACTGCCAACATTCTGTCATTGTGAATCTTGATGTCAAGTTAACCCTGTTCATGAAGTGACTTTTCACTTGGGAGCCATTTATGTTATGTCATGGTATGATTTAACTGTACTTCTGAATAGTTTGATTAATATGTTCTAAATTAAGTTTATATGTGGTATGGTGTCCACATATGTTGGAGGTATATTAAGCAGTACATGGTGTATATATTTATATCATTGTCACAGTTTAGCATGATCATTTTCATCCCCCTTCTTTAACAAGGTGGATGATATCATCATGTTTCATAGTCAGTTAGATCAAGAACTCCTAGTCATCTATGTTTTTTTCATCAGCCCTATTGAAAATACAAGTGGAAAAGTCTTAATTATTTAATTTCTTCTCAGTAACTACCTTATTTGAGATCTGAAATGTGGTCTGTGGTATGTCATTACATTAGAAAACAAGTGCATACATATATGGAAAAGGTTGGGTTATAATGTATCAGGTTTGCATCTTTAAATTTCAAACATAATTTTCATGTGTATATATGGAGATTTGCCTTAAAACCGTTTTAATGTAAGGTTGCCTGAATCATTGTTTTATCGGAAGGTTGTTGTAATTAAGCTACAATTAAACATAGAACACAAGATGATAACATATATACTGTACCTAGTGAAAAGTCAGTTACAATTAAACATAGAACACAAGATGATAACATATATACTGTACCTAATGAAACGTCAGTTACAATTAAACATAGAACACAAGATAATAACATATATACTGTACCTAGTGAAATGTCAGTTACAATAAAACATAAAACACAAGATGATAACATATATACTGTACCTAGTGAAACGTCAGTTATCATAAAACATAGAACACAAGATGATAACATATATACTGTACCTAGTGAAATTTCAGTTATCATATAACATAGAACACAAGATAACATATATACTGTACCTAATGAAATATCAGTTACAATAAAACATAGAACACAAGATGATAACATATATACTGTACCTAGTGAAATGTCAGTTATCATAAAACATAGAACACAAGATGATAACATATATACTATACCTAGTGAAATGTCAGTTATCATAAAACATAGAACACAAGATAACATATATACTGTACCTAGTGAAATGTCAGTTATCATAAAACATAGAACACAAGATAACATATATACTGTACCTAATGAAACGTCAGTTACAATAAAACATAGAACACCACAAGATGATAACATATATACTGTACCTAATGAAACGTCAGTTACAATTAAACATAGAACACGAGATGATAACATATATACTGTACCTAATGAAACGTCAGTTACAATTAAACATAGAACACAAGATGATAACATATATACTGTACCTAATGAAACGTCAGTTACAATTAAACATAGAACACAAGATAATAACATATATACTGTACCTAGTGAAAAATCAGTTACAATAAAACATAGAACACAAGATAACATATATACTGTACCTAATGAAACGTCAGTTACAATTAAACATAGAACACAAGATAATAACATATATACTGTACCTAGTGAAAAGTCAGTTACAATTAAACATAGAACACCACAAGATGATAACATATATACTGTACCTAATGAAACGTCAGTTACAATTAAACATAGAACACAAGATGATAACATATATACTGTACCTAGTGAAATGTCAGTTATCATAAAACATAGAACACAAGATAATAACATATATACTGTACCTAGTGAAATGTCAGTTATCATAAAACATAGAACACAAGATGATAACATATACTGTACCTAGTGAAATATCAGTTATCATAAAACATAGAACACAAGATAACATATATACTGTACCTAGTGAAACGTCAGTTACAATTAAACATAGAACACCACAAGATGATAACATACCTAATGAAAAGTCAGTTACAATTAAACATAGAACACAAGATGATAACATATATACTGTACCTAATGAAACGTCAGTTACAATTAAACATAGAACACAAGATGATAACATATATACTGTACCTAGTGAAAAATCAGTTACAATTAAACATAGAACACAAGAAGATACCTAATGAAACGTCAGTTACAATCCTACAGTTACATAAAAACGCTCTCTGTAAGTTTTATATAATGTTAAAAACCAATGTCAATGTTATCATGAAGAATCTATCAACTCAAGTTTTCCTGTAGATCTTTCTTCTAAAATCACAGAAAATGTTACTTGTCAGAATGAAAGTGTTTTTGAGGTCATTTCTATTTTCTACCTTACCTGATTTGGGTCATGTGAACTCTTGAAATCTTGTTGTCTATCTTAAACTTAAAAAAACAATCCTCTGAATCCACTGGGCCAATGTCAATCCAAGTTTGTCTTAAACATCTTACTGATGATCCTGCCAATCATCCAACATGGCTGCTGTTACTAAAAAAAAGATCATAAAGTTAAAACACGCCTACTGAGCCAATAAAGACTCATTTTCCCATCAAATGGACTAATACTTGAACAGTAGTTCCATTTTTTTTTTAAGTTGTGACATATGTGACAGTCTTTGTTGACCTGTGGTCTGTCCAAACCTTTCTGTCTCCTGTATGCTGCATGTTATATGGAAAAATGTCAACTGCCAACTTGAAAAAGACATTTATATTTCTGTACTCTAGGAAAAATAACAACTATAAACAACAATTTGCATTGGCATCTTTGAAGGGGTGGTTTTTTGGAGAATTTAAGAATTTAGTTTCTAGGCAGGTTCATTTGGTGTATGAATTTGGTAGCTACAGAATAGTAACATACTTTGTTTATAGCTCACCTTGCCAAAGGCATGCAGTAGAACGAGTTTTTCCATCACTTGCTATCCATCCATTTGCATTTTATTATCTTCTCCCAGTATCAGCAATATTTATTGGAATGACCCTTTTAGGTGTTCCCTTTAAAAACTGTATCTGTATCTGGCAAAAACTTCCGTATTTTAAGTTGGAACATTTTGGTGATAATGGAAAGCAGAATTATTTTGACAAAACATCATCTAACATATCCTTTATATCCAGCAAGCCAGCTAATATCATACATGGTTTGTTTGGCTGTTGTTTGGTCCCATTTTCGACCAGGTGCTCTTATAAGTGTTGCTTTCTCCTGTCCTGGTAGACAAATGACTATAGAAAATTGGAGTGTGACCAGTTGCTCTGTAATTGTTGTTAGTAGATAGTGCAAATATCGGCTTCAAATGCTAGAGGGGCAGTGGCAACAATCGCTGAATCAGCTGGGCAAAACAGAAATAAATAATAGTAACACTGGTGACATTTATAATATAACAACAAAACAAAAACATTCATACATAGATATAACAATGACATTATTCTAAAAATGGTACAACAGATTGGATATGCACTCGAACTTCCACCAGTCAATATCTCCTGAAATATCTGTCCCATCATCTCCGACATCTTGGAAAAAGGTTTCTCAGGACCTATCGTTGTATATAATCTGCTCCCACATACCCGAAAATCCCTTTAAGGGTAAATTTCTTTAGATTATAGAAGGCCCTTAAGGGTAATGGGATTCATAAGTTTATATTGGAAACATATGATTAGCAAATACTCATAAGATCATGCAAATTATTATGAAAAGAAAGTTTAAATAGTGATGGTCAACAATGCATGAATATCAACAAAATGAACAATCACATCTCACCTCAACTCATTGAACAAAGACATGATGTTGGAAAATCCAGGTCCCGGCTTGGAAAGGCGGGGTAAAACCGGTTAATGGGATCCCAACCCTTCACTCTTGATAACACATTAAGAGCAATACATAAACAAATGATAGCAAAACCTGCACAGATTCACTTCCACTCAAAAAGACCACATACTATCACAGAAAAAGAATGACAACGTAAACATGGACAGTACAATAGCAGGGTCAATGAATGCTCCCTGTTAACTGACTACTAACTAGGAAGGTAGAATCTGTTGGTTTTGAAAACCATTACTCTTATGAAAAAAAATTATAACTGATACTTCTAACAGATTTAATATCAATGGTCTTTGTGAGAGATCAGAATAAATGAATTTGTTTGGAATCATTTGTTGAACATTAAATAGTAATATAAAATAGAATGAAATTTAAGTGTATTGATTTAATTACTAGCTGGATCTACAAGTTGTACCAGCAGATTGTCTATATTTTTAACAAAATAAACCTGCCTCAAGAGTCAACTACTTACTAGAGTTGCTTAATCAATTTTTTCAATGTGTCAGATTAGAACTTGTTAGCTTTGTTGATTATGTCGTCATAAAAACCTGGATTAGATTGATTGATTGATTGGTGTTTAACGTCCAGCAAGCAATTTTTCAGCTATATTCAGGACGAGCCTGGATTAGAAATACCTTTTTTGATCAGATATCTGTATGTAGAATTGTATTTATAAACATATATGTATGGATCATTCAATTCACGATGGCAACCAGTAACAATGACTTTTGATTAAGAATATGAAAGAAAAGCATATATGTATGTTCTATTTTGCCAACAGAGCAATACTGGAACCAAAAGTTCAAAATTGATATGGTGTCACATTATTTAATTATTTTCTGCCATTTACACATACAAAAATTCAAAACCTAAAAAATCAATGCTGATATGATATCACAGTGACATTAGATATCTTCTTCCCCATAACAGACAATTATCTTCACAGTGGCTGACAAATACAGAAAAGTATGATTTTTGTTCAAACTGAAACTGCATGTCTACAGTTAAAGCAATGTACAATATATTTATAGCTCTTTATGTGCACACTACACTTTAGATAGTACTAGATTTGAATACAAATCACATTCTGTTACACTGTAAACATACTGCACCTTCTGATCAGGACTTTTTCAATTTATAATGCATGTTGATCGTCAAAACTATTAAATCTCTTAAGTCATATTTTACAGACGTATTTATCCTAGTATTGTATTATCAAGTTAATAATTTATTCAATGGCAGAAGTGAACATTTAATGATTATATTCATAATTTTTTGTGGATTCTTCAAATTTGCTCCAGAAATCTTATATTTATAAAAATCTTTGTAAATTTATATATATATATCATTATTTACTTTTATCTCTTTTATTTGACTGGAGAAAATTGAAAGTTATACTGAAACAATAAAAACCTAAAAGAAAATATCACCAGTCTAATAATAGACATTGATTTATTGTAGATGAAGAAGAGGCTGCAGTAGATAGTGTGAAAAAGTCAGACAAAGTCCAAGAAATGGAATCACATGATTTTTTCGGTGCTACCTCATTGGTTAAAGCAGCACTAAGTAGGTCATCTAAATATCAACAGTTGGTGGATACAGATGAAGAAAAAGAGAAGAAACCTCAGATTACTGAATCTCGTGTTAAAGTTGATTCTAGTTCATCTTACGCTGAAGATGATCATCCTGGTGGACAAAGTATTGAAAAAACTGCAGATTTCCGTTATCAAGAACTTGATGATGAATATGGTAGTCGACCAGTAGCTATTAAATCAAACCTAGAAACAGTCAATCGTAGACCTCCAGCTAGAAAAGAGTCTGATAATGCTCCCAATTCTAATAATGCTGATCCTGTTGTTGGACACGAATATGGGGTACGACCTCTCCTTGATGATGATGAATTAGAAGATGATGATCATGGAGGTCATCACCATGGTGACAGAGATATTCATGATAATAGTACACCTAGTAGTAGTACAATGTCACCTCTGGCAGGATCCAGTCCGGCTATGTCACCAACATCTGATCCGTTTGTTTCTGCTCCATACCGACGAAAACCATCAAGAAAAAAACGACCAAGCAGTGCTGTTCAAAATAGACTTTCAAAACCTGTACCTGAATCTACAGATATATTTTCAAAAGCCCCATTTAAGACAGCATTTTTATCTAAAACACAACATGCAATAGGAAGTCCCCTTTTAGACTCAAACAATGCTAGTCCCGATATGAAAGATCCTTTTGGAAATGCTCCATATAGCAGAAAGTCTGTGTCGTCCAATGATAATACAAAACAATTAGTATCTTCTGTAATGACTACTACATCTCCAATAGAACAGACATATATCTATAATAATCCTGTAACTCAGCCCTCAATCGAGCAAAATCTGATATTCAGTAATCTTAATACAGAATCAACTGTTACAACAGAAACAAACTTCGTACCGTTTTCTACGTCTGTGCCATTGTCAAATATTGTTGCAAAATCTGATATGTTTGGTTCTGTGCCATTTCAGACTATGATGACTAAACCTTCCTCAATAAAGGATGATTCTAAGAAACTTAAAACTGGTACCTTTACAAGTACCCCTGCCAAACCAAACAAATCGAAATCTCAAAATTATCAGCCTCTTTCTGATAATGACGGTAACTCTGATGACCATATTGAATCTACCTATTTACGCAAGTGTCAGCAACAACAAGCTTCATTAATTGTTAATATAGACAGTGGTAAAGAAGATGAGGATTTCGATGATGAAGATTGTGAATTAAATTCCAGTTCAAGTTCTAAACATTCCAGGTCAAAGGTTAGAGGTCGTTCTAGTCCCAGGGAAACTGTTGGATTTTCTAACATGAGTTTTAATGATGATGATGATGAGGGACAACAACCGCAGCATTCCACCGACCAGTCATCAAACTCCTTAAATATATCTAGCATACGACATCCAGCATTTATCAAAGAACCAAAATATGCAGTGGCTATTTCATCTACTGAAGCTCTCAAAGCAAATAGCTCTGGTAGTTATGATACATTTACATGGCCACGGAAACATAAAAAATCCATGGCTACTAATGAACCATTTAGTTCCAAAAAGAAAATTGATATATTGTCTAAATGATTATAGATTGTTCAATAACTATTATCTTTTAGAAAAAAACTGACAGATGTATGGCATTATTTAGGTTACCAGTAAGAATGTATTGTGTAACTTAGGGTAAATATAAGGAGGTATGTGATAAGTTAGGGTACCAGTATGGATATTGTGTAACTGAGGGTACCAGTAAAATTGTTAAGAATGTTAAGAACATATTATTGCTGTTTTGTGGTTATCATGCTTATAAAATATTTAGCAATTGAACTATATATAGAAGACGATTTCATTTTCTCCAAGACAAATGATTTTGAAATAGACCACTTGTAAATGTAAATCGTCAGATAAAATGTTGAAACAAAAAATAGAAAACTTTCACAATTTTACATGACCTTTAAGGATAGAAACTATTGCCATTTATTTTTCACTTATTTTGGATGAAAATCAAACATTTCTACAACAACATTATTTAAGCTGCATCCTCCACTTTATACCATTACGATATATGTATATGCTACAGGAGAAAGTTTAGTTTTCTTTAAACTACCTTCAATGAGATGTTATTTAATTAGTACAGGGGAACCTGTGCAATCCGACACCTGAGTTTTCCGACATCCTGTGACATCCGACAAAAATTTAAGGTCCCAAAGTAGTTCAAAGAAAAGCCTGAGTATTCTGACATCCTGTACAATCCAACACATTTACCTGGTCCCTTGGTGTGTCGGATTAGACAGGTTCCACTGTACAACATTACAGGAAATATAATATGTAAATAAATAACTTACTAATCAGTAAATCACAGTTAAATTTCTCTACTATTCAAGACTTATTTACTTTAGTTTTTATATATACATCATACAAAATATTTTAAAATTCCCAAATAATGTTGGACATACTTTTTCTTATGTTAATAATTACAGATTAGTATGACTTTTTTATGTGACATTTATGAATGGATTCAGTTGTCTTTCCTGATTAATTTCAGCTGCTTTGTTTTTAGCTTTTATTTTGCTTTTACTTTCTGACTGATATAATAGGACATCATTGTACAATCTAGTCTAATATAGATACTATTTTCAGTAGTCATTTAAACAAATACACTCACTTCGTAAATTTCAGTTTTACTGAATTTTAAAACATATTTATAATAGTCAAATTTTGTGTTCATGTTTACACATATTTGTACAAAGTATAGCCGTCTCATAAATTCCCAATGTAAAGCAGACATATTTGTATTTTATCTCAGATTTTTAGCTCATCTGTCTAATAGAGCCTAGTAAGGTATTGTCATCACTTTGCATCTGTTAATTTTTCACATTTCAATATGTATCCCTGTAAACATTGTAGCAAAGTGAGCTTGACAGAGATGCTACTTGGATGGACATCAGTAATTTGAGTGATTTTTAATTCACCTTTTTGAAGTAGAAGGTGATTAATTGGTGTACTCTCAGCATGTGCATGTGTATGCACATCTGTGTCCATCTTTTGGTCAAAGCTTAGGTTAGTGTTTTTTTCCCCCAGATACTATACACCCTAAGTTGATGTTACTTAGCACAGTGATACATCTAGAGTGTGACAGCTTGATGAAAAGTAGGTCACCACATCCTACATTTCATGCTTCATTTACAATGGTTTAAAATTTAATTCAAATTTTCCCCAGATACTACTGTAAATTCGGAAATTATTGCGTTCATTTATTATTGCGATCTTCGAAAATTTTCACGGATTACAATTTTTATTATTGCGAAGCATGAAGTCCTCCAGTACAAATGGATACTTATGATTCCGAAATGCGAGGTTTTATTATTGCAATTTCACATCAGTCGCATTTTTCGCAATAATAAAAACATCGCAATAATTTCTGAATTTACAGTATATGATCTAGGGTAATCAATCAAGAAGAGAGTATAATCCTCCAACAGAAAATAGGTCGCCATGACCAACATTTTATGCTTCACTGACTTCCTTTACATGTGGTTTAAAGTTAAGGTCATTTTCCCCCAATTTTGTTATATGCCATGCAGTGATGTCACTTGGCTGGGTGGTGAATCTAAATGAGTGTGTCCGCATCCGACAGAAAGGTCACCACGACTGACATGTAATGCTTCATTGACTTCATTTAGATTTAAATTTCTTCTCAGAAATCACATGTGTTACATTGTACAAAGTTGTTTAATTTGTCCTTCAGAAGGCCACCACTGCAGGACATAGTTTAATGTAGAAACCTATGGGAATAAAAAAACAAAAGCTTTTTCTAAGAAACTACACACTTGATTGAACCTAAACTGGACATGGGATGCAGGCTAAGAAATGAGCTTCTAGTTTTAATTTGATTGTTAAATGATTTTGGGATTTATCACATTCTGATTTTAATGCATAGTAATATATACAAAGGTATACTTACTGTACAACATTAACTTCTATGGGGTTTAATACATTATATCAATATAAACTGATAATTGAACTGGAGAAAATAAACTTAATAAATCCTTTTTACAGATTCTGCTCATCTAACTTTAGAGATTGATAGATTGTTTAATTATTTCACTAGGTAAATGTTTATATAATATTTACTGTGATAATTGAAATGATCAAAATAATCATGGATACATATCTGATTTTTCTGGGAAAATGGCAAAATGAAAAAAAAATATTTAAACAAAAACTGCTTTAAAATTTTATGCTAAATCTGATATTAAATATAAAATCTTTTATTTTTATTTATGAGTGACTATTTCAGTAACAAATTTTCCACACACACAAAAAAATGATTTACTTGATAAATAAATTATTGGTATTGAATATTATTCGTATAAAAATATTATTTTCTCGCCAAGTCCACATTCTGAGGTATTTGACTTAGAATAAATTATTATAAAATTGTATATTCTGTTGTTTATATGATATGAAGACAATATTTTCCATAAAGTGCAGAAAGGAATATTGGTTCTCAAAATTGTTTAAAAAATCACCTTCTTTTCAATTGCATAACAACCTCAAATTTACCTTAAAATCTTCTAATTATATTAATGATAAAGAAATTTATAAAATAGCTGTGAGTAAATTATATAAAGTTATAATATAAAACATAGATTATGTACAATTCCCTGTGTCGAGAGAACCGTGTGTAAATTCATCTGATTTTGTTTCATCCAATATGAAGGACAGTAATTGTTTCATCTAATACTGGTTTTAATTACACCATGTAAAGACAGAATGTAATTATTACAAGGAAAAAGATTTACATTTATTTACTGTCATGAAAATATTTTTTTAAAGCTATTCACATATTTAAAAAATGTTTATACAAATTGAATGAAGAAATATCTGATTAGCTCACTGTGAAGTATTGTCATCACATTGTGTCTGTCTGTAAACTTATTACATTTCAATCTATTTCTCACAAAACATTGGCCCAATTGGAACCAAACTTGATATATATGTTACCTGGGTATTCTTCAACATTTTACATGATTTTTGTTTCATTCAAAAATTAAACATGGCTGCTAGGCCAATTATTCTTTCTGGTTGGCTGAAATTTCCAAAGTATTCTTGCCCCAAACCACATGATTTAAGAAATTGTTCCTTGATAGGAATGTTCCTTTAATGACCCTCTAAAATGTTTTAGGTTTTTTTGTTTGTTGTTGATCGGAAATTTAAGATGGCCACATTTAACATGATAATATGGGAAAATGAAAAAAATTATTTTTCTTAGAAATGAAACCAGAAGTTTGATCAAACCCACACAGTACATCATGAATAATCATTTGATGATACTTTACAACATTTTTTTTTGTCAATCGGAAATCTAAGATGGCCACCACAAGACAAATTGAATATAGGACCCTGGTTTTTTTTGGTTTTTTTTACATTGATAGGAAATTTAAGATGACCAATTTTTTTTTAAGAAACTATCAATTTGATTGAACCCAAACAGTACATGAATAATCATGATATGGTCCCATACAAATTTTTTAAATCTTTGAAATTGTCTATCGGAAATTCAACATGGCTGCTAACAGGGCAAATTTAATACAACGTATAGGATCGTATGGGAAAATATTTCACTTTTATTGATATCTACTAAGCCATTGACAGCAAACAGTGTTGGAATATGCCTTGGATGATCCTTTTCAAAATAAGACTGATTTCTGTGTTGATCAGAAATTGAAGATGGTAAGGTTTAAACATAGGACCCTACAGGAAAATGAAAAAAAAACTATCAATTTGATTGAACCCTAAGTGTACATAAATAATCTTTAAATGGTTACTTAATTTTTTTTTTTTTTTTTTGTTGATCGCAAATCTAAAATGGCTGCCACCACTGGGCTTAGTTTTGATATATGTCCATATGGAAATATGAATAAAATCTTGGATACCAGAAAAAGATTGAATCCAAACTGTCCATAAATAGTCTTATAGGTTGTCATTTTCATTTTTTGTGTGGATCAGAAATCCAATTTAGCTGACTTCATAGAACATTCTTACATTTTGTATATGGAAATATGAATAAAATGTTTTCTCTCAAAAACTTCAAACTTGTTAGAACATTAACATGCATGAATAACCAGGTGAGCAATACAGACTCATGTGAGCATCTGGTTGTATTTAAACAATTTTTTTTTATTGAAATCCATGGATATTATACATTAAACCACAATGAATAAATACTTTGTTGAAAATCATCTAAATTTGGAGAGAAAAAAACATACATAGAAGCTGATCATGTTTACTGTTGACACATGCAGTATTATATCTTGTTTACTGTTGACACATGCAGTATTAGATCCTGTTTACTGTTGACACACGCAATATTAGATCTTGTTTACTGTTGACACAGCCATGCAGCATTATATCTTGTTTACTGTCAACACATGCTGTTTAGATCTTTACTGTTGACACATGCAATATTATATCTTGTTTACTGTTGACAGTCATGCAGCATTAGATCTTGTTTACTGTCAACACATACTGTATTAGATCTTGTTTACTGTCAACACATACTGTATTAGATCTTGTTTACTGTTGAGTCATGTAGCATTAAATTTTGTTTACTGTTGACACATGCAATATTTAGACATTATTCATCGAGTGATTGCTTGATTGGCATTTTAGGCCAACATTAGCAATATTTCAGCTATATCGTGGCATATTTTAGACGATAAGTGTTAAAAAGAAATCTGTGACAGCAATAATTATGTGTTGTTAATCTTGAAACTTTGAAGTATTGTAAAAATTCACTCTAAATTATGTATAGAGATAATGTGGATATTAAATTTGGCAAACTATTATTTCAATATTGTAATAAATATAACAATTCAGTATACAATATGTAATAGACAGTCCTCAAATGTTTTATTGTTCTTGTATCATCGAAAACAAAAACAAGAAAACTACAAACATGAGCAGAAAAAAGTTGAGGTACAACTTTGATTGGTCAAAAGAGGATGTATGATGATAAGAATGTATGCATTACTTCATCCTAAATGTATTGATTGATTGTGGTTGTGTACAGTATATATATATATAGGTAACATGAAAAGAGTTCTAAAATGTTGGTAACTATTGACTACCTGTGATTTTTATCTTCTTGTCACATTCAGTGCTACAATAGAATGTAATACCAGTTATATACAGTTGTGATATATAAGTTGACTGTTAAATGATCATATTATACACAAAACATTTCCAGTGTACTAAGAGTCAGATTTTTAGTTAGTCTTTATGATGTAATACAATAAGTACAAAGGTTGGACATAGAATGTTATAAGACTATGTTAATGTCTTTCGTTTGACTTTTATACTTCTCACAACTAGCATGAATTTACTTTCAGGGAATTCAGTACAACAGTGACCATGATTTAGATTCAAAGTTATATGATATAAAAAAAACAAAAAAACAAACATGAATTTGCCTAAATATGCCCTTCCTTAAATTTGAGCTCTTTTTATTAAAAAATAATGTGTCCATATTTGTTCAGTAGATATGAGGGCACTTGTTTGCTTTTGTCTGCTAGCTGTGACCATATCTTAAAAAAACAGTTTTCACTTTGGATTAGTGAAATAATTTTTGAATTTGCCCGTTACTAGAAATTTATTTACTATACAAGCAAAATTTTGTGGTTAACAATTTCTTACATTAGCTTTCTTGAACTGATTTCTGTAATAATTTTATTCTGATGTGTGTGGTCAAGTGGGAATATAAAGATTCTGATTCTATACACTTTTAAACAAGAGAAAATGATAAATAAAAAAGTTTTAATGATTGAATAGATGTTTCAAAAAAGGGCCTGAAATCTGTCAATGTTTAAAGAACAAAATAGTATATTACAAAAATGTATATATTTAATACTCATGTTGATGTGTAAAACAGAATTTAAAGTTGATGAGAAAGAGAAAAAGGAGATGTAAATGGCCATTGTCATATTTACTGGAACACATGTATTATCCACCAATCATTGTTAGTAACCTACAGCCGATCAGGTTCCAATATTCTCTACTAAACACACATGGAACATTAAAATAAAAAATTCTTGTAACCATGAATAATTCTTCTCGAATCTCATTGGCTCCACTACATTTTTATATTGAGAATTATTTGCTCTTATATTGCATTTTGCTGGACCTGCACATTATTTTACACTACTTTGATTCTATAGTTGAAAAATGAACAGGGGAAATAAAAATATTTAAGGGTTAATATTTTCGTGACCTACCAACCAGTGGAGAATATCAGAGGATAATCAGCCGTGGGTTACTGACGATGTGTGTACATTTGTCATGTGCTGTGTCATGCTAGTAGATGTAACATATTATGTATCCAGTTAGGATTGCATACAATTTTTACAGAAAGATACCTTAAAATAATAAAGACCAATGCTATGGTGACAGGAAGGGATCTTGTTTTTGTTGTAATTTATAAATGATTGTTTTGTACAGTTTGTTATTTGGCTAGATAGTCTGTTGTTTATCAACATAAATAATTCTACAATTAAAACTTGTTATTTTATATGCCTTTCAAGACACAATTTATTATACCCTGCCTTTAAGGACAGGTGTTGGGATTCTCTTGTCCATTCATTCATCAGTCACTCTTTAATATAATCCAGAGTAAAATTGAAATACTCCTGCATCAAATGCTCTGACATTTTAACACAATATCAGGATCCACTATATATTACAGGTTAGGTTGAAATTTGAAGATTTTTGTGAATCAACCTGTTTACTATGGAGTATGCAGCAAGGGATATCATCAGTGATCAGCAAAACACTTTTTGATTTTGAATTTGAACATAATTCACAGAGTTTATTTCTTTCTCCAACTACTTTCAAGGTGAATGAAACACACATTAGTATCAAGATATTTATTGGATCAAGATATAAAAACACATAATATAATTAATAGTTAAAACAACAACAGAAGAACAAAAGCTCAGACAACATTAACTCGCCCCAAAATCAACGTTGACAACATAAACTCCTACATAAATAAACTCAAGACAACATAAACTCCCTCCAAAATCAACTTGGGCAACATAAATTCCCACATAAATAAACTCCTGTCAAAATCAACTCGGACAACATAAACTCCCTCCAAAATCAACTTGGGCAACATAAATTCCCACATAAACTCAAAGACAACATAAACTCCTGTCAAAATCAACTCGGACAACATAAACTCCCTCCAAAATCAACTTGGGCAACATAAATTCCCACATAAATAAACTCAAGACAACATAAACTCGGACAACATAAACTCCCTCCAAAATCAACTAGGGCAACATAAATTCCCACATAAATAAACTCAAGACAACATAAACTCCTGTCAAAATCAACTCAGACAACATAAACTCCCTCCAAAATCAACTAGGGCAACATAAATAAACTCAAGACAACATAAACTCCTGTCAAAATCAACTCGGACAACATAAACTCCCTCCAAAATAAACTTGGGCAACATAAATAAACTCAAGACAACATAAACTCCTGTCAAAATCAACTCGGACAACATAAGCTCCCTCCAAAATCAACTTGGGCAACATAAATTCCCACATAAATAAACTCAAGACAACATAAACTCCTGTCAAAATCAGCTCGGACAACATGAACTCACTCCAAAATCAACTCTTGACAACATAAACTCCTGTCAAAATCAACTAGGGCAACATAAATTCCCACATAAATAAACTCAAGACAACATAAACTCCTGTCAAAATCAACTCGGACAACATAAACTTAGGCAACATAAATTCCCACATAAATAAACTCAAGACAACATAAACTCCTGTCAAAATCAACTCGGACAACATGAACTCACTCCAAAATCAACTCTGACAACATAAACTCATGTCAAAATCAACTCTGACAACATAAATTCCCGTCAAAATCAACTTGGACAACATAAATTCCCGTCAAAATCAACTCTGACAACATAAACTCACTCCAAAATCAACCTGGACAACATAAATTCCCGTCAAAATCAACTCTGACAACATAAACTCACTCCAAAATCAACCTGGACAACATAAATTCCCATCAAAATCATCTCGGACAACATAAACTCTCACAATGTCAACTCGGACAACATAAACTCTCACAAAAATTTACTTGGACAACAAACTCAAACAAAAATCAACTCAAAACAACATAAACATCCTCCAAAATTAACTCGGACGAGATAAACTCCCTCTAAAATCAACATAAACTCCCTCCATAATCAACTCGGACAACATCATCTACCTCCAAAATCAACTCGAAACAACATACTCACACAAAAATCAACTTGGGCAACATAAACTCACTCCAAAATCAACTCGGACAACATAAACTCTCACAATGTCAACTCGGACAACATAAACTCTCACAAAAATTTACTTGGACAACAAACTCAAACAAAAATCAACTCAAAACAACATAAACATCCTCCAAAATTAACTCGGACGAGATAAACTCCCTCTAAAATCAACATAAACTCCCTCCATAATCAACTCGGACAACATCATCTACCTCCAAAATCAACTCGAAACAACATACTCACACAAAAATCAACTTGGGCAACATAAACTCACTCCAAAATCAACTCGGACAACATAAACTCTCACAA
>MJUT01040392.1:1854497-1877373 GCA_002080005.1 Gigantidas platifrons | reverse complement strand
AGTTCCATCGAAATCACGTGATCTGGCAGACGAAAATAACAAAATTTTGACGGAATGGAAATGATTCGAAACAACCGAATTATCCCTAGGGAAATAGTCTCGATGACTATTTCCCTAGGGAAATAGTTCAGTTCAAACAGCATACGTTTTCCCGCGCTTTTATGGTTCGGATCTTTCGTGTTTTAACGTACATGCACCTACATGCCCGAGAGATACGATTATTTGTTTACCAGACGATAAAATGGCATCAGTAAAATATTTTATTGACAATGAACGGTGACTTTAAATGAGTTTAATCTTGTTGATCAATTCTTTAAACTGGTAAGAATTGTTTTTAAAACATGTTTATTGTTGATATTTTGTTCTTAATATTACTATTAAGAACTTCTATTTGTGCCTTTTTAATAGCTTCGCGTCGGGAAATAGTTGGGTGTCTCGGGGGACAATAAACTTGCTATTGTCCTCATAGCCAGTAAATAGGTGTACAATATCAACAGATTACAATTGTAGTTCCAAAAATAACTTTATTATTGATCGTTTTTCTTCACATTACTTCAAGAAGTTCTGTTTGTGACTATAATTACTACATTGTTTTAGATTTCATAGCTTACCATTGATACAGAGTAAAATACTTATTTACAAATTGTCAATATCAAAAATATTGCCCCCCCCNCCCCCCCACCCTCGCGTCGGAAAATAGCTGGTGTCTCTGGGGAAAGTACACTTGCCATTGTCCTCATAGTCAATTAAAAGTTGTATACTATTTTACCCGACAATGTCCGTCCCCGGGAGCAACAAATGATTCAGATTGTCAATGGATCGTTAATTTTTCGTTGAACAAATTTGCATCTTTCGAATTAGAAAATTGAGTTGTTTCCCTTGATAATCCATCACAAATGATAAAATGATATTATGCATGTTTGATTTACAATAAAAATGGAAGTAGCTTTTTCGTGATAGAAGGGTTATATACAGTTATACAGTTATCGTAAAATATTAAATGATTTTCTTGCAGCTGGTAACATGCTGATTCTACAGACATGGGGTATAGACAGTGGACCTTATATGCAAGCATTACATTTTTTCTTTGCACTGGGCGCAATAATCTCACCTCTTACCACTGCTCCGTTTTTAAAGTCAGACGTTGTTGAAGTTAACATGACAGAATATACCAATCATAGCGACCAGGTTCATAATATGACAACGAGTAATTTGACATTTACTTTTAATTCTTCGACAGAAATCTGTGAACATCTTTATCAAGAGAAACAAATCTCCAACATTCACGGTGCATTTGTCATATCTGCATTACTAACTCTACTGTCTGGTATTTCTTTTTTCTATTTTTGCTGTGTTTTTCGTCCAGAAAGGTTAGACAATTGAAAAATACAAAACAATGTTTATTCTTAAACCTACTCAGATTCATTCGAAATACAACAATAATGGGGTTCACCTGCAATTTTTACGCTAATAGGTGGCGCATGTGTTCTATCAGTTATTACTTTCGGAACTCCTCGACTAGCATCAATAACGTAACTAATGTAAACTACGATATTGATTTATATACATGTATATATTCGTGTAAAATGCCACAAATGCTGCTATTAATAATTATAAGTGAGGGATAGCTATCAAGAAGACTGACCATGCAACAAGAGGTCCGTGGACTCCAGGAAATACGACGTGGTTTGCTCGGCACATTTCAATGACATCACCGAGGTGTCTGTCGGGATTATTATCATGTATATTAGATGTCTTCCAGTGTTGATTGAATAAAAAGTTTATATTACATTTACTTATGGAATGGCTCCTCTAAGACATAAAACACTAACCATTTTACTTCTGGGAGGGGATTTTTTTAAGATTAAAAATAGTTTATTTTCCACTATGTCCATTTTTTCTTTAAAGTAGACATGAATACACCTCGGCCCTAAGAAATATAGTTTGTTTAGGGTAACTTGACCCTACCTAAAAGTAAGTGCCTATCCTAGCTATTTTATTAGTTTATCTCAACAAACACAGTCAAATTTGGAACATATGCATGCCCAATATATCCTATGCAAAAAAAAAAAAAATTTTAATCCAGGTTACCCTTTTTCACAGATAACCCTAAACACACAATTATTTTTTTTAGGTCTCGTATGCATGTATCTTTTACCTCATCACCATGTATGGATAAAACATATTTTTGCTCTACCTGATGTGTGAAAAAAAATGGATTCTCTACTGACATTAAAAAAAACCCCAAAAATCAGGAAACGGATTAATATAAGTTTTGTGGGTACATGTACCCAAGTTTTGTAACTTGTTTCCGAATCCTATTAATGATTCATCTGAATAGTTTGTACATATTCATGCTTGTATTGTATTATTGAATTACTTAATAAAATATGTTTACACTAACCAAAGCCACTAATAAAATCAATGGTGTCTAATAAAGAAAACAACAGTCTGTGAGAAGACACGTCACTCCACTCAGGCACATTAATGAATATTCTGATTCCTAGCCAGCCAGTCTTTGTTCTTACAATGTATATTTTGTACTTCTTAATGCTGCATGCTTAGCAGGGAAGCAACAAATACCAATTTTATAGTCTTTAGTTTGACCAGACTGGGGCTCTATCCCATAGATCTAACACACTCAAGGCGAGCATGTTAACCATTACACCACCAATGAGATAGGAAACCATTTTGTCTACAGACTGATGACGACAGACCTGTAACATAATACCACCACAACAAAATTTCTGTGGTCATATAAAAATCACACTGAAAAAGGAGCACTTGCAGTCCTTCAAAACTTTCATTAAAGAGCTAGGGATTTGTGTCCAAGTTGCTTAATTTGAAGTTAATACAGTCAATATGATCAAGCACACGTTAAAAAATGCATAGATTAGCTTCCAGCCAGATTTGAACTGACATCTTTTCAACTTTATTGAAATGTACTATCTTGTACTATAGAAGCCATGATGATTGTAATGTTACATAAAGTACACATACAGATAAATAAAACACTCCAACAAGTACTTCAAAAGCATCTTGTACAAAGGACTGCATTTAAGACATGTTATTAACTACAGATGTACATGTATTTTAATCTTCACCATAGGATGGTTAAATGTTTCAATTGTGTATTTATTGACACTGATTATATCAGGTAATAATATTCATTAAAAAGTTGTGTTCATGAAACCTTTTTTTTTTTAGAGCTACTGTCTGCTTAAATAGTCTTAAAGGGCCAATATATTACTTCAGTAACAATATATGAATAATAATAAATTGATATAAATATACAGGTATAACATGACAAAAACAACAAGTATGGAATTCGAAGCATATATTTTCCAGTTAGCCAAGGGTATAAGGATATTTGAACTATGGCATGCTTTGAAATCATAGTGACTTTTTTTTATTGCTGCAGCTTTGAAAATTTACAAATAAGGAATACATTTTTGTACATTTTTCTTAAAGATGTATACCGAATGTAATGAACATCATTTGAATTATTATATTTATGGGGGTAATTACACATGATTGTGTATTTATATTTCAAAGATAAAAAACAATATTGAAAATTGTGAAAAAAAATTATTGTTCTTTTTTTTTAAATGTTACATTTTAGTGTAATTTTCATAAAAAACATGAGGGCACCCCTATTGAAAGCCCCATATTTTTTTCCCATTGAAAATATGTCCCGTTTTTCACACTCTGAATGATAACATGTATATGATGTTTCCAATGTGTTGTTTTTGAAAAAGTGTGGAAAAAGTTGGGTCAGTTTTTTTTAATAAAAATAAATTTATTCCTAACCTCTATGGATATGGATCTCGGCCTGATATATTTTAACAGGCAGTTAACTTCAAAATCTTTTTTTTTCAATTATAATGGGTAGCATTAAATATGACAAATTCTCCTGGCCTTGTCTCTGAATCCATTCAAACTGATACCTCATCATAATTTTATGACGTTTTATTTTCAGTCGGGGCAACTTGGACATTCAACAAATACAATAATATTGAGAAGAAACGAACATAGATCGTATGCTTGGGTTTTCGGTGTAATATGTACCTTTCAATCAAGTCAGTTTTTCGACCGTTTGTCGATACATTTCGGCGTAGTAGATAATTTGTTTAGCTTCTGCACTGACCACAGCAGATAGTCGTCCGCCATCTTGGAATCGAATAACGGATAGAACACATGCGCCACCTTTCGGGAAAAGGCGTAGGTGAACCCCATTGTCATTGGTTTCATGATTTGATTTGATTTTTGGTGTTTAACGCCACTTTCAACAATATTCCAGCTATATCATGGCGACCAGTTTTAGTGGTGGAGGAAGCCGGAGTACCCGGAGAGAACCACCGACCATGGGCAAGCAACTGGTAAACTTTATCGTCGATGCTTCTAAGTTCGCTATGATTGTAAGTTCGTGACATTCGGTGTTTTCCCTTTAGCTCGTGACGTCATGAATAAATATTTACCTTCTGCAGCGTGTAAGTAACGCTGACGTTTCCCAAAGCATATGCCACTTTTGGATGAAAATGAAACAGAAACAGGTAAGTTATTGCAGCTTTTTAAAAATTTAGTGAAAAATGGGCGATTTCACTATTATTTTTGCTTTCTTAACTACTGGTCAGGGAGTAGTTCTCGCCATTTTTTACGTTTTTTATCCAATATTTTTAAAAAACAGTCGAGAAACCTTTGTTTCACCCCATTATTATTTTGCATGAACCATAATGATTTACCTACGAAATGGATTTTCATAAAGGAGAGCACACGCTGATCGGGGATCCATTATTACGATGTTGCGTTTTTTAACAGAAAATGGCCGCAACAGAAGCAATTCTCGCCAACTTTAAAAAAAATATTGTTTTTGTGAAGCTAAAGCATCAAAAGGAAAGAAAAACGACATTTTAGAAAATTAAAATCCTTTCTTAAAAAGTTAACAGGTTTTTGCGTTAGTTTGTAGAAAACTCTTGTAATTATTCATCGCTGTTTTAAAGGCTCTCATGCCATCCCCACGCCGCTCCGCCATTCCGTAAAATACATCCTTTTCAACAGTGGTTTACCTGATAATTTTCATTTTATTGATGAAAAGTAATAATTCCAGCTTTTCTAGAATTAATTTTAATATTTTGTCCATGTTTTATGCCCAATGTGATAATATAGGATCCATGCATAAATTAGCGGTCAAGGTAATTGATGACGTAAACAGTGCATGCGCAGGCGGCCATTTGCATCCACATGGAATCTATTTTTATTCTGCAACCGTGAGTATTTTGGATTGTAGGGATGAGTAATAAGGCAAAGTGTGACACTTTTTAGAAAGATCTTAAAGATTTGTAGAGATATATTGGAAATATGGTGTCACTAGATTCTCCGATGATCATACCATGTGTTTTTCTATTTTAAGAGTACCAACACACGTGACCCCCTGTTGATGTTATGACAGAATGTGGGGTGCAGTAGGGTTTTTATCCGATTTTAACGATATTTCACAATGCAATTCGATAAAAATTAATACGAAGGATTGGTACGACGTTCTTTAATGATGGTGAAAAAATCAGTCGAAAATTCGCGAGTGATCGCGCTAAATGAGACAGTTGGCGAGAATTGCTTCTTGGCGAGAACTACTCCCAGTAGATGTTCGAAGAATTCCTTGGGAAATCCCTTCAGTCGGTCTGTTGACATTCCAAATGATGAGTCACTATCTGCTTGAAGGTCACATGACGACATTTTTCTTTGTAAGGCCAAAGGAATTACTTTTTTATTGCTTTTTTTGTTTATATGTTTCTCAGCTATAAAACGTTATTTTCATGAGTGATTTTTCAATGAAATAACAAGTAAAAATTATAAAAAAAATATATATTTAAGGCTATTATATCAAAATTTCTATGTTGATATCAATTAGCCTTACTAAATTATCATACAAAAATGTCATCTTTGTCTTTTATTTACAACTCACAGCCGTACCAGTATACTTGTCTATGGTCTGTGGTTCTTCACAATGACCATTCTTATTTATGCAAGTACAAAAAATGTAAGTGCAATTTTATTTCTTTCCTAATATTATAATCATTGTTGTTTTCATCGTACTGTAATACGTAATTTCCGAAAATAAAAATACAATATGCATGACCTCATCTATTGTCAGATTGTTTGGGCATGTGTGCATAATTAAGGCGGTACATCAGGGTCACGAACTTACAAGCATGGGCGCTTTCATTTCGGAAATAGGTCACGTTACGGATATAGATGCTGGTCCTATTCTTTTCCGAGTTATTTAAAAATTAAGGGTATAAAAATATTTGCAAATATCTAGAGAATGTTAACAAACAGTCAAATTAATTTCTGGTATGAGTATGCAAAACTTGTCCTTGCTAAACAGCTTAGGGTAACGAACTTACGATCATCGAGGATATAACTTGCGGCTGCGAGTCGAGTGCACCCTTTTTGTAATCTACAAAGCCGGGCGCGAACCCATGCCGTATTGGTGATAGGCTTGTATGAGCTGTTAGATCCAACGACCTAGCTCATTGAGCCACACGGGCCCCTGATTTGGTTTGATGTTTTGTTGTATAAATGTTCAAGAAAAGATGATCGTCTTCTTTCTAGCAACGTTCACCGTTGAATATTTAAAATTGTCCAAAGCATACGGTTCTTATGCTACATCATTATTTTGGGCTTCTTTTGCTTTCGGTAGATGTACAGCTATAGGAATAACAAAGAAATGTACAATGCGTCAAATTGTAGGAGTTTACTGTTCTGTTTCCGTTTTGTCTTCAGTTGAATTCTTAATAACAAATTTACTGAAATTAGAGGTTGGTATTTGGATATTTATTCCTTTATCTGGATTCTGTCAGTCTGTTCTATTTCCATTGTTATTTTCTTGGACGTAAGAAGATTTTTTTTAAGGTTTCCGGCACAAGTTTAGTGTGCACGACGCGTTTCTGGAATAACCTTCATCAGGTACGCTAAATATCGAAATATTGGAAAGCTAAATAATTTAAAATGTTTTGGAGCAATAAATCGAAGGGCCTATACAGTTTACAGAATACCAAAATGATATATAAAACAACGTAAATTCGATGGTTAGAATTTCCTTTTATGTATGTGTTATGGAAAAATGAATATCGCATTGAAGAGTAAAGTCAGTAACGCTCGACCCTTATCACAGGTGGAAAAACCTCATATGAAAAGCGTCGTTTTTGGTTTGTTCCGTAACGTATTTTTAATAGTTTTCACAATTTTAATATGATTTAATTTACAAACATTTCATTGTTCAATGATATAAAAATAGGATCAGACACAAGATTAAATAACTTTACAGTCACCTCCTTAATATACATGTACATGTAATAAACTAAACAAGAAATGTTTGAAGATAACTAAGAGATCATCAGATGACATAATAGTTCATAAAATACAATGGCCAAACAAAAAATACAATGGCCAAACAAAAAATACAATGGCCAAACAAAAAATACAATTGCCAAGCAAAAAAATACAATGGCCAAACAAAAAATACAATGGCCAAACAAAAAATACAATGGTCAAACAAAAAATGACGAAAAGCCAAACAATGATCGACAAATCTCTACACAACAAATAAAAATTGAGAAACACACAAGCTCCACAAAAAATTAACTAATGACATTATAACACTCAGTTTGTGTTATTGGCCGGGTTGAACTGATTATGAAAATTACGATATACCTAATCGATAGAGTATGCATTGTTGATAACCCACCGATAGTTGCTATTTTAACTGGAAATGAAACCTTTTTTTAAGCTGTGATTTGATTGACTAGAAATGAATCAAAATCTTATAAAATGACTCATGAATTATTCATGATTACGAGGATTTGTCTGACCAACGTGAGATAAGTGTAGAGAATCGGAATGTGAACAGCCGTTGGTTACGGATGAGGAAGTTAAGGATGTTAAATACCACTTTCACAATATTCCAGTTACATAGTGGTAGCCAGCGTAATCCGCCGATCTACTTCAGTTACTGACAAACATTAGTACATAATGTTGTATCGAGTACACCTCGTCACCAACGGTGTTTTGAACTACTGGTGGTGATACCATGGTGGTATGTAATTTTCTATAACACCTGTAGCAACCATGGCAATAGTAGATACACAAAAATGAAGTGGTGATTTATTATCTTGTCTTGTTGATCTACTCGTCAGTTGCAATAGGCAATTTGATTGGTACTTTTTTTGGATAGAGCATACGTAATGACTTTAAAAATAAATTATTAATAGTATATCCTGAACATGTCCCACAGACACCTGATCCTCACCTCTGAAATACATGTATGATCACCATTGATATTTCTATATATTATTTCCACCATTATAATTTATATTAGAATTGTCAGTCTGCGCGACCGTCGTACGTTTGTATGGTGGTCGGAAAATGGCATGTTGTACAACATGGAGTGGAGTCTGGAGTTTATTTTGGAGTGAAAAAATTCTTACAGATTTATGACTTACTATTTATCCTTTCAGAATTTTTGTTTATTTACTTCAGCCATAGATTTTAATGTAGATAATCCGTCAAATAATACCTTCAACAGGCAAAACAATTTAATCACTATTTTTGTAAATGAAACAAAATGCATTTTTGAAAAGAATTATAAAAAAAACACTCCAAAATTGACTCCAATAATGACTCCAAAAGTTACTCCAGACTCCACTCCAAAAGTGACTCCAGACTCCACTCCAAAAAAGACTCCAGACTCCACTCCATGTTTTACAAGATGCCTCGGAAAATACCATGGGCCGTGTCAACAAAGCTGTCTTAGGACTAAGACATATCCTATGATGGTCTTAGGATATATCTTAGTCCTAAGTCGGGTCAATGAAAGTGTCTCAAGTTAAGATATCTCCTAAATATTGTCCTAAAGTTAGGACAACCAAAAAGGTGTCCTAAGACTATCTTTGGATAGTCCTAAGTTAGGATATCGTTATGATGTCCTAAATTGAACAAACATGGCCGCTGTTTATTTACGTTTGAGAGGAAGGGTACATAATATTCGTCGAAATAGGGTGTTTAGAGACCGAGATAACCCATTGGATTATTTAGACGATAAAGATGTAGCATTTAAAAACAAAATAAACTATTATGCGCTAGGATGTATTGATAGAAGACAAGTCTGTCAAGGTCTGCTGCAAAAAAAGGGGGAGGTATTGTATTCACTCCCCCTTTTTAACGTATGTCATCCACAGTCCTCCGATGGTCTGTTTAATTAGCGGCATTTATCTACAAATAGTGTCCCACACTTTTTTCTTTGCGTTGTTCGTGGTGACATTTGACAGCTTGCTGAATAAAATACTTTTGTGGCATTCAACTTCATCCAAAAGCGTTTGTAGTTCGGACTCAGTAAAATTCGGATTCATAATTTCCTACTCATAATGACGATATACAGTACCGCTGGCAAAAACGATTTGTAATAAAAATGAATGTACATGTACGTCGGCTTTATTTATAATATAAAATGCACGAGATTGTCCTTTAACCATATACATGAACGACTGTGTGACACGGTGACACTAAATTGAATAGATTTCACTTACTTGTACATTGTTGAAAAATTTTTAATTGTTTAAATGAAATATTAGAAATTATACAAAAAGTTATCATTAAACTTTTATTTTTATTATTTTTAAAGTCATATTTTATTTTCAATATAAATTTTATTTATTTAAATTAATTTTATGTACATGTATTTTTTGTTTAGAAGATATCGCCAAATATTAAATACATTGACTGTAAATTTCATCTATATGTATGTATTGCTTTGTTTATTATGTTAGGACAATCATAAGACTATCTTAGTTGAGATAGTCCTTAGATAGCTTTGTTTTACAGTCTTAGATATGTCCTAGGATAGTCCTAAGATCACCCTAAATTATGTGCTAAGATATGTCTTAGGACAAATCTTAGGATAGTTTCATTGACACGGCCCCATGTCCTTTGAAATCGATCGATTTCAGGGGAGGATCAAGGATTTCAAGTTAGGGGGGGGCGCACTTTAAAAAAATCGCGTCGAGCGGAGGGAGGCGCGAAAATGTTTGGGGTATTTCGTGTGAAAAATCACGATTTTACGCAATTTTTTTTTTTCCAATTTCAGGGGGGGCGCGCGCCGGGTGCGNGGGGGGCCCCCCCCCCCCCCCCCTTGAATCCGCCCCTGGATTTGAAGAATAAATTATATTTTTATTGTTAAAGCCAATGTTCACCTCCCTCCCTCACGTTGAATTTACACCTACCTATCACCACTCACGTTATGAGTTCGAATCCCGCTGATGGCGAGATGTACTCGATACAACATGTGATAAAGATTGTCAGTGACTTGCGATAGGTCGGTGGGTTTTTCCGGGTACTCCTGCTTCCTCAACCAATAGAATTTACCGCCACGATATAACTGAAATATTGCTGAAAGTAGCATTAAACACCATAACACTAACCCTATCCCCCTAACGTATATATAACTTAAGCTATATTGTTTACCAATATTAAAATTGGTGTATTTCATGCCAAAGTCCTTTATATTTGATTTCCAATCTTTTGACTTTTAGCGGGTACCGATGAAGGTTATTGCAGACACGTGTCATACGCACTTTTAATAACATTGCACAATTATGTATAGATCATAAAACAAAGTGAACGATTTTATTTTATAACATTTAACAGCTGTGAGTTGAGAAACACACAAGTTCAAAGTTTAATTTTTAATGGTTTAATTTATTGTCGCCTCTTTGATTGTTATTAGTTTATCACATTTGTATTATGTTAGATCTGTTTTGTGTGTTCTTCAGTCTTAGCTGATGGATATCAGTCGTAGATATCATATTACGTTACGATATATACTGGGGATTTATGTACACTTAACATTTTAAGTCCTTTAAATTCTCAAAGTGGAATTCAAAAATTAGGTGGATAGGCTATGCAGAAAAGAATTGAAATATCTTTTAATTTTGATTACAAAAATGAAGGTACGTATTGAAATACATTGTTTCCCTTGCTAATTCACGTCACTCGATATAATCAAAAAATTTCCGCGTCATTACAAATATATTTGTTCACGGCAATAAGCATAAGTAAACATATAGTTTATACATTCTTCAGATTGAATCATTGTTCCATATACAATTATTTGAATGGGGGATTACCATTCCTTGCCAGATCTATATTCCTGAAAGTTCATATTTGAGATGTACTGTATAATTAGTTGGAATTATTGCAGTGCTAAGTTATATTGAACACTTCCCATGGTATATTTACTTGTCAAATATTTAATGGAATTTTTTTTACTTCTCTTTCCTCTATCACTGCCAAGATTTTTACCGGACTTGACTGTATATATGAGTAACACGACAGGTGTCTTATAAGAAGCAGAAATTGTCTACCCTTAGCCAACACATGGGTTCACCTCCGGTTTTTGGTGGGTTCCGTGTTGCTCATCTTGTTGGCTTCCTGTGTTGTATTTTTTTGGTGTTTTTCTTCGCCCTATGTCTTGTGTATCCAATGTTGCCAGTGTCTCTGGATTGTCCATTCTTGATTACCCCTTCGGTTTTCTCTAATGTTTATGTATACTGTTTAACTGTGATTGAGACTGGCGGCAGTCATCTGACATTAACTGATTAAAATTGAGAATGACTGATAAAATATGGTATTCAGGAATATTGACCGATTAAATATTTAACAGAATTATTTTTTTTCTGTGAACTTTTGTAATATTTGGGAAGTATTTGCCAACTCTTACAGTCTGTAAGGCTATAGTGACATGCTCTACTACTCTTATTACCACAATACTTTCTGTACTTCTGTCCTGTTACTAGCTTTTGACCATTACATCGGTCAGATTTTTAGACAAGATGTCATTTATATAAATCCTTATGAATTAATTCAAAAATAGCATTTGACTTCATAGAGGACATTAAAAGGGAAATGAAGAATTTCAATAAATATTGAATATTTCTGTGTTGATACATTCGTTCATGTTACTGTAGCCAATGTAACAGGACAGAGCACAATTGGTAACAGAACGGAAATTATAATTCATATTTTACGTTTACTTGAATACAAGACAAGAATTCTTCCACGGATTAAAGTTCAAGAAAATGATATATTTTGCTTTTCTAATACAGTTTTCAAATTAAGAATTATGTGCAAAATATCAATATCATTCATAAATAGTCACAGGAGAGAACATTTAACGTACCAGAAAAGACTGAAACGAAGAATAAATACCTTAAATAGGAGATTTATTGATGAAGCTGCAATTAGACATATTTGATGTAAGAAACATTTGTAAATAAAAGCAAAACAAATCATACTGTTGATAACATTGAGCAAAATTCCAATGTCAAAGCAATATACAGAAGTTATATTATATATATAACCGCAGAGAAACATATTATAGCAATACGAACAAAGGTGATACCAGAATAGACAACTAGACTGTTTATCTATTTTATTCTATGTTTAATTATTTTAATAGAAGGGAAACGAACATTTACAAGCTTATATAAGTCTTGTTATCCAAGGCAAATGCACTTCCATACATTAATTACAGGAAAAAACAGGAGTAACATATTTGTAATGATTGGTGGACATGGTCTTCAACACACAGTCGGCATTCTCATGGGTACTAACTGTATTCCCCTTCTCGCCGACTTGTTCCTTTATTTATACGGGACAGACTTCATACAGGGACTTCTGAAGAAAAACGAGAAGAAGCTAGCCCAAACCTTTAACCTTTTCATGTTCCACTATATAGATGAATAATTCTAAGTGATTTTACTAGTCGAATCTATCCCATGGAGCTTTAGATAAATTATACCACAGATACAGCTAGGTCTGCTTCATACCTGGACCTATACCTCAAAATTGACAGTGATGTCCGATTAAGAACAATACTAAACGACAAAAGAGATAATTTTAATTTTCCCATTGTGAACTTTCCATTTATATGTAGCAATATTCCAGTAGCACATGGATTATCTCTCTCTCAGATGATCCTATATTCCAGAGCTTGTGGTTCCTATGATGATTTCCTTGAAAGAGGGCAACTGCTAACAGGGAAGCTACTCAACCAAGGGTTCCTATTGGTTAAGTTGAAGCCACTGCTTCGAAAGATTTACGGTCACCACCATGACTTTATTAACCATTACGGAATATCCGTGTCACAAATTACCACGGATATACGGATATGTTCCACTAGTCGTGAGCACTTCCCGATCCTTTCCTCATTCATGACTTATCACCAGAATTGTTACTATAGTAGCACGACATGGGTGCCACTAGTAGACCAGGTCTGCTTACCCTTCGGGTTTTTAGTGGGGTCCTTGTCGATCGATCTTTTGTTTTCTGTGTAGTGTTTTTTAGATTATTGTTTGTCCATTTGTCCTTTTTCTTTTGGCCATTGTGTTGTCTGTCCATCGATGTACGGATTATGATCACCCCTTTGATATCTTCAAACTCTTCTTACATGAAGACCATTACTTGGATAGAGATTATTTTGTAGATTTCAATACTGGTTTAGGGGAAATGGTTGATCTACGGAAATCATTTGCGATTTCCTCTACGGAATTCGTCCCTGGAGATATAGGAGAAAAACTATGCAAACCGCTTATCGTCAAGAAATGTGGGGTATTGTAAAAACATAAAACAAATATGGGAATATGGCAGGTAGTATGGACTAGCAAATGTTCTGCAAATTAAATTATTTTCTGTCTATCAAAATTATATGATTTCAATTTTCCCATTGTGAACTTTCTATTTATATGTAGCAACATTGCAGCAGCACATGTACATGGAGTATATGTCTCTTAGTTGATCCGATATTCCAGAGCTTGTGGTTCCTATCAGGATTTCCTTGATAGAGGGTTGCTGTTAACAAGGAAACTACTGTGAATCAAGGGTTCCTATTGGTTAAATTGAAATCATCACTTAGAAAGTTTTGCAGTCGCCATCATGACTTGCGAATATCATTGTCACAGATAACCACGGATATGCTTCGTTTGTTGTAATCACGATATTGTCCTTCATTCATGTGTCATCACCGGTTTGTAGTAAGGGTAACACGATAGCTTTACCCTTAAGGAATACACATGAGTTCACCCTAGTTTTTCTGGGGTTCAAGTTTCCCAATCTAGTTTCCTGTGTTTTGTTTTGTAGATAATTATTTATCCTTTCGTCCTTTTTCTTTTGGCCATTATATGGTCTGTCCTTCGACTTACGGCTTCTGATTAGCCCTTTGGTATCTTCAAACTGTTCTTACCAGCTTCACATTGTATGTATGTTTGTATTGGGCGCTATCTTACGTTGAAAAACAATAGAAAGATACATCTATAGACAGTGATTTGTTTGAAGGCTTCATCCTGTTACCCATTTCTATCCTGTTACTCCTATATAAATTCCATACTGTTACTGATATATATTTACAGAATTTTTAAACATGTCTTAGAAAATGAGCTTAAATTCTTTTGATAAGTATACGTCTGATTGTTTTTTACTTGATTCTCAAATCTGATTTCGCAAATATATACTCGCATAGTGTCTACAAGATAAGCTTCGCAATGAAAATACAATGGTTTGTAACCAACGTTTTCCATCCGGGTTACTTGCCTGTTTCATGAAAATATGTGAATTACCAGTCACTCTTTTTTTAATTACATTAGTAACATTCAGCAGAATTATTTGTTTTCTGTTATTCTGATTGACATAAATCACTTTATAAAAATGTGTACAATGGTAACAGGATAGTACCTTTATGCCAGTACCTTCAGTTTGTGTTTCTATGGTTACCAGATAGGTGATAATTCAGAATTACAAACAGTAATTTTGTTATCCATGATGGTTCTGCTTCATTTTGCGCCACTGAAATGTTCATTAAAAACAACTTTTTTTCTCTCGAGTTTTCTTACAATTAAAATTTGCCAATTTCTGATAATGACTCGTAACCGGAAGTTGATACGAGCACGGGTACGGGTTGCACATTTTATGCACCACACATGAAGACCAGTAGCCCTTTTTACAAAAATTCGTAACTATAGTCCTAACTTTTTCACTTAATTCCGAAGTCCTTTTCACAAGATTATCTTATGACAAATTTTAATCTTACGACTAAAATTACACTTACGATGAAAATTCTTCCTTATGTGTACTCGATACAACATTATGTGATAAAGTTTGTCAGTGATTTGCGACAGGTCAATGATTTTCTCCGAGTACTCCAGTACTGGTAGAAGTATTTTTTTAAGGGAGTGCATCTGCAGTGTGAAAAAAAACCCTATTCATATAAATCATTTTATCGGTTATTTGTCTGCAAAATATTTACCCTCTTTTTTTCCAATTAATCCCATCCCACATAAAATTAAACGCTTGTTCTTCTACTGATGAAAATTTATCCCGATTTTTCTGAGATAACCCAAATTAAGATGTGTTTATCATCTATCAATCATGAAGACGAATAAATATCCCTGTTATATATTAATATTAATATAACAAAAGAATATACACAAGTTTATGTATTGCCAGAGTGTTCGATGATCATCGAAGTTGCCAGAAATTAATAAATTACATTAGTAATATAAAGGCAAAATCAAAACGATAACATTGGATCCAGAAACTTCCAGTCCTAAAGCGGCTGTTCAGACAAAACTTTTATAAGCGGAGTAGATGTCTGGAAGAAAATCCCGTATTCCTGTTTTTATCAAAAAAATAATAATAATAATAATAATAAAAATAATAATAATAATGAAAAAGAAGAATTCTCTCAAAATTAAAAGAATTATCCTGATTTTTTTTTGTCATGTTACAAACGATAATATAATTACCAATTTCTCTTTTTTATATTAAACATTGTCTTTTGTACTAAATAGGCAGGATTAATTTATATACGAGCGAAGCGAACTCTTTATGGTTAAAAATGTGTACCTAGGATTTTCTTCACATGGCTTCACATACTGATGGATACATTTTTTTCTGCACATTGTAAACACGTTCCGTGTAACACACTTACACACTCTACTAATGAAGATCTTCTTAACATGAAGCGCAAAGGTGATGCTAAATGATCTCGGACCCTCTCTCGTACGTCCGATATCACTGAAACCGGGAACCCGTGTGTAATAAAAGTCATTTTGTTAGCTTGTTCTACTTATATTGATATTTTGAAATTTTATTAAATCTCTTCTGACATACTGACAAGAATTTTTTTTCTGCGTGGAAGTTAACTTTTGAGATCTCGTAAGGAACAACGAGAGTTCGATTGAATGAGACTAGATTCCAATCATAACTACTCGGCCATGCTCTGTGCCATTATCGCTACCCTTCCAGGCCGAGTAGTAACGATTGACTAGATTCGACCCTAAAAAAAGTCGTCCCCAATATATCTCGGCCCAAAAAATCTCTTCACTATTTTGATGAACTGAATAAGCGTGAAATTGGCAGATAATTTTCAGATTCGCGAGCATTCATGGCCGTGCCTGTTTCATATTACCTTTAAAGTATGAAGGCAACGGGTTTCATGTCTTTACCAAACATTCGTAATATTTAATGACCTGGAAATTTTAAAATCTGTAGCCCTTTTCACAAAAATTCTTACGATAAAAAATTGTCGTAAGTGTAAAACTAAGATTAAAAAGAGTTTCACAAAAACACTTACGATAATCTTAAGTGTAAAAATAGTCCTAACTTTACGTGTAAAATTACCCTGTCCTAAGTGTAAAATTTTGATCGTAAGAGACATTTTGGTCTTATCTTTTATCGTAAGTGAAAAAAAAAATTGAAAAAAAGAAGGACGATGTATTGGCGCTTCGACTTGAAAATAAGAGAGCAATTCATCGTTAGCGCATTTTCTCTGACCGTATGACAAACCTAATTACACATATTGATAAATGACAAATGTTTATTGAAATGAATATGGTTTAATACAAACAGACGCTACAAATGACATTGCTGTTTACTCCTTTTTGGTGGAACTAATAACAGGCTATAACGATGTAGAAGTATGGTAATGAGTATTGCTTCAAATGATTCAAATAAGTTCAAATTGAATATATACATGTAATTTCTGAAATAAATAATTATTTTAAAAGTCACTTTAAGCAATACTCTAGTTTTAAATTTCCAAATAAATGTCACAAAATTATCCATTCATTTGATGACGGTTGTGTGGCAAAAAAATCCCCAATAACTGTTGTTAGCCCCCCAATATCTTACAAAATATAATAATCATGATAGTGACTATAATTGCGCAGAATGCAGGATTTTACATCATTTTTAAAAAAGAATTGTATGTAAGTTACCAGGTAACATTACTGATTTAATTTTATTCAATATTCTGTTATACTATATTTAAGAAATAATCCATGGCAGCCATTGTGTTATATTCATTTAACCATGGGCTGGGCCTTTATAATCGTCGCTCGGGATTAAATTCGATTATAAAGGCCCAGCCCATGGTTAAATGAATATAACACAATGGCTGCCATGGATTATTTCGATTCTAATAGGACAAATACGGTAATTTACTTGCAAAACGCCGCCTATACACACAGCAATGCATTTGGCTGTTCCGTTACCCTCCCGAACACAAAGATACGATTTCTGTCATTTGAGATTACTAAATGTTGTCATTGATGAACATCAATTCAAAAGAAAGGGAAAATACTACAAATCCCACTTCGACAAGGAGGCGTACACGAAGCCAAAAAACGTCAGGATCTCTATGTTCTAAACTGGAAGTCTTCATATGACGTCATGTTGTTTACGTGCCAAAATTGTCAACAACATTTCGCGGAATTTTAATTTTCTACGGTAAATGTAGGTCAGTATAACGTACACCATTTTGCGGGAGGGTACATGGAATAGCCGAATTGACAACATTACTGCGTTTGCGCTAAAGGTGTTGTTGTTGAGTATTATATAAACTGACGACAACACGGCGTCATATTAGAATTCTAAACATTAAATAAGTCATATGTGTACTTCTTTTAAGCTGACGATGTTGCTTGCAATAATTATTCCTGTTCATCACATCAAAGCGACGCTATCGACTTCAGCTGAAGGTCAACAAGGTAAGAATGTGTTTTATCATAGATTATTGAGATATTATAACTAACCTTGTCTTCATAAATTTTAGTATTGATGTACCCTCGATGATCGTAAGTTCGTTACCCTAAGCTGTTTAGCAAGGAATGTATTGCATACTCATACCAGAAATTAATTTGACTGTTTGTTAACATTCTCTAGATATTTGCAAATATTTGTATACCCTTAATTTTTAAATAACTCGGAAAAGAATAGGACCAGCATCAATATCCGTAACGTGACCTATTTCCGAAATGAAAGCGGCCATGCTTGTAAGTTTGTGACCCTGATGTACCGCCTTATTATGCACACATGCCCAAACAATCTGACAATAGATGAGGCCACGCATATTGTATTTTTATTTTCGGCAATTGCGTATATTACAGTGCGATGAAAACAACAATGATTATAATATTAGGAAAGAAATAAAATTGCACTTACATTTTTTGTATTTGCATAAATAAGAATGGCCATTGTGAAGAACCACAGACCATAGGCAAGTATACTGGTACGGCTGTGAGTTGTAAATAAAAGACAAAGATAACATTTTTGTATGATGATTTAGTAAGGCCAAGGGATATCAACATAGAAATTTTTATATAATGGCCATAAATTTTTAATTGTTATTTCATTGAAAAATCACTCATGAAAATAACGTTTTATAGCTAAGAAACATATCAACAACAAAAAAAGCAAAAAAAGTAATTCCTTTGGCCATACAAAGAAAAATGTCGTCATGTGACATTCAAGCAGATGGTGACTCATCATTTGGAATGTCAACAGACCGACTGAAAGAATTTCCCAAGAAATTCTTCGAACATCTAGTTAAGAAAAGAAAGTAATAACGAAATTGTTCACCAAATTTGTAAAAAAGCTGCAATAACTTACCTGTTTCTGTTCTATTTTCATCCAAAAGTGGCATATACTTTGGGAAACGTCAGCGTTACTTGCACGTTGCAGAAGGTAAATAGTTATTCATGATGTCACGAGTTAAAGGGAAAACACCGAATGTCACGAACTTATAATCATAACGAACTTAGAAGCATCGACGATACGTTGCGATTTCGGTTGAAAAACTATAGTAAAATCCGTCTACATTACGGGTGGTGTTGCTAATATAGACGAAACTGATACTTCCAATCAGAAGACCACACTCGACAGAAGACCAATCAGAAAACTACACTTGACAGAAGACCAATCAGAGGACTACACTCGACAGAAGACCAATCAGAGGACTACACTTGACAGAAGACTAATCAGAAGACTACACTCGACAGAAGACCAATCAGAGGACTACACTCGACAGAAAACTACACTCGGCAGAATATATGTTAATTCAGACTCATTATATTGGGGAAATTATACAAATTCCGGAATGTATGACTTTAATACGAGTAGTACTACGAAATTCATAGTCCAAGGTTGATGACAGGGTATTGTGGAAGTTCACAGTGACTGAGATTTCCCTTTCATAGTCCAAGGTTGATGACAGGGTATTGTGGAAGTTCACAGTGAGTGAGATTTCCCTTTCATAGTCCAAGGTTGATGACAGGGTATTGTGGAAGTTCACAGTGACTGAGATTTCCCTTTCATTTCTATTTCTATCCTGATTGTACTTCAACTTACTATGTATTTTCTATTGAAAATTAAATAGTGATAAAATGAATATTTTGTCGCATAAAATTAAACTGTGAATCTTATTTATCGTTCCAATTAATTCCACATATGGAAATAGTGTTAAAGGTAATTTTTATGCCCCCGCGACTATTGGTCGGGGGACATATTGTTTTACCCCTGTCCGTCCGTCCGTCCGTCCGTCCGTCCGTGTATCCGTGCGTCCGTTCGTCACACTTAGTATGCATAGTTTGTCCGGCTAACTCCTCCTACAGTTTTTGAGCTAGACCTTTTATATATTGTAGACAGTTAGTACTTACACCGAAGGTGTGCATATTTTATGGATTTTGACTTTCAACAATTGTTTACAAAATTATGGATGCATGAACTTAGACAGATTTTCCTAAATCCCTATAGGATATATGGTTTGTCCGGCTAACTCCTCCTACAGTTTTTGAGCTAGACCTTTTATATTTTGTAGACAGTTAGTACATGAGCAACATCTACAAATGAGCAACAGCTACTAATGAGCAACAGATACAAATGATCAACAGCTACTAATGAGCAACATCTTCTAATGAGCAACATCTACTAATGAGCAGCATCTACTAATGAGCAACAGCTACTAATGAGCCACATCAACTAATGAGCAACATCAACTAATGAGCAACAGCTACTAATGATAAACAGCTACTTATGAACAACAGCTACTAAGTTGACCGTTATAGAATATCTGTGTCACAAATTACCAAGGATATGTTCCACTTGTCGTAAACACTCCCCGATCCTTTCATCATTCATGACTTATCACCAGGTTTGTAAGTAGCAGGAATTGCTCCCCTTCCGGAGCACCTGAGTTCACCCGGTATTTGGTGGGATTTGTGTTATATGAGCAACAGCTACTAATGAGCAACAGCTACTAATGAGCAACATTTTCTAATGAACAACATCTACTAATGAGCAACATCTACTAATTAGCAACAGCTACTAATGAGCCACCTCAACTAATGAGCAACAGCTACTAATGATAAACAGTTACTTATGAACAACAGCTACTTAGTTGGCCGTTATAGAATATCTGTGTCACAAATGACCAAGGATATGTTCCACTTGTCGTAAACACTCCCGGTCCTTTCATCATTCATGACTTATCACCAGGTTTGTAAGTAGCAGGAATTGCTCCCCTTCCGGAGCACCTGAGTTCACCCGGTATTTGGTGGGATTTGTGTTATATGAGCAACAGCTACTAATGAGCTACAGCTACTAATGAGCAACAGCTACTAATGAGCAACTGTTCGGAGTGGTTGTTGGTGACAGCTTACAGTTGTAAGACTAATAGAATCTAACACCGGTGACAGGTCAAGATCGAGAAATCTCAGACACCCTCGGGTAAGATTTCAATCGTTCTCTGACTCGGCTCATCGGTGTTTGATTATTTTTCTTACACTGACATCTCCCAATTTTTTTTCTTTTTTTTTCTAGTGTGTATATTCGAAGACGACCGCATCACAACCATCAATGAAATAATACGCAATATGAAAGAAACACCAAATCACGAACGCTTCAAATTGTAATAATATTTAAAATTCTACTTTCATATCACAATAAATATAACAATAGTAAAGAAAACGTTTGTTTTTAAACGAACAAATCAACACAAACACTGTTATTAGAAATGTATGTCATTTTACTGTGACGTCAATGACTTGGTCAGCTGATTGATTCAGTGAACAGGAAATCGATAACTGTATACAAAAATCATACGCAAACGTAAACAAATGACACATTAAGAGTTTTAAAAGGTAGATTAAACTTTGGCTACCGTTATATTTTGTAAAGCATATTTTATTTTAATCACATCTACAAACAATATTAACAAAGGGTCACAAGCAGAGTTATAAATAACACTGAAAAATCTTGAAGCGACGATTACTTTTGGCGAGTAACAGGACGTGTAGCTTGTCTGACACAGGGGGTGTAAGACAGAAAAATCTTCTCCCGTGAAAATTGAGAACTACTTTATCCTCTGTGTAAGAAAAAATCTTCTAACTCTACCCATCATATCCTCTTTTGCAATTTTAACTTCAACCCATTACCTCATCTTTTCATCTACATTATGTATTTTTGTAATCTTGTTCTCATCATGAATACAGCTGACCTACTGCTCATCTGGGGCCTGTTTAGCGAAACTATCCTAAGACATGTCTTAGGACCATAATTAGGACCATCTTATGACCATCTTAGGACATGTCTGAGACAGCACAACGAAGCTGTCTTAAGACGATACTAGTAAAGATGGTCTTAAGACCACCCTAAGATATTCATTTATTAAAATATCCATATGGAGTGGAGATAATTAGCCCAATAAATAAAAAGATAATTTTATATTGATTATGAGCTTTCAATAAATTTAAAATCAGAAAGAAATTTAAATTGAAAAGGCAATTTGTAGTTAATCACAAGCTTTAGAGTTAAAATGTCTCTTCTGTGCACTATGCATATCGAAATTGTCATTCTATATTGACATTATTAAGCTATCAAACGAGTTATTTAAGGGTAAAGGTAAAGGTAAAAAGGTAAAATATATTTAGGTTTAAAAATTTCAACATCATACACAAGTGTTTAAAAATTTCTCGTTAAGTTAAAAATAAAACATAAAACTGCCATCTTTAACTGAAACTTCAATCCACCAATTGTAGCTGCTGAGAACTTTCTCACCAAGGATAGCCCATGAAAGCCATTCAGCTTATTTCCAATGGGGTCCTTTATAAGTATCAGCTTAAAGTTCAAGTGGACATTAAAAGATCAACATGAGCGGGTATAGGGATTACTTAATTTTAAAATAAGTACATGTACATTATCTATGAAAATATATATGTATATATAATTGTCATTATTATGATATGACACGTCTTTCCCGTTCTTCACTGGTATGTATCAGGTGGCACTTCACTTCTTTTTTAAATCTTTGCAAATCATTGATGGATTTGATCGAATCGGGTAGAGAATTCCAATCATGGATTCCATTGTAGTAAAATGTTGTTGATTCGATGCCTTTAATTTTTGGTGTAACATAATTAATCTGACTTGATCTAGTATTATGGGCATGATGTTCATTAATTTTGATGAAATTATTTTTCAAATAAGAAGGACA
>MJUT01040392.1:1840444-1853437 GCA_002080005.1 Gigantidas platifrons | reverse complement strand
ATTCCTCGGACACAGGACTTATTTCAAGTTGTAATCTATTGATATTAACTCTACTATAAAACTGTTGGAAAAGAGTAGAGGCTACGTGGAATATATTTGGAGATGGAGGCAACTTTTCAACAAGCTTCGATGCCACGGTTGTGAAAAAATTATTGAAAATGTTTGCGATGTCATTTAAATTATGACAATTTTGACCATACACCTTCAGAACAACACAAGCATTGTTTTTTTGTTTTGAACTATAACCTAAAGTTTTCAGCTGTTCCCATAAGTTTTTCGGAGCGTTTTTGTTTTCTTCAATTTTATTTGCGACGTATTCTTCATTAGCCTTTTTTACATTTCTTTGTACCAAATTTCGCAATTTACAGTAATCCAAATATAAATGTTTACTACCTGTTTTTTTATATGATATTAAATATTGATCTCGTTTTCTAATATTATCTAAAATTTCTGAAGTCATCCATGGTTCGGAATTCTGTTTAATTTTTATTTCTTTATATGGAGCTATTGAATTTAAAGTTGATTGAAATAATTTTCGAAAAATTTCCCATGCTTGATTTACGTTTCTGCAGAGATAGAGTTCCGATCAGTCAGTTTGTTCAAGTTTTTCTATAAAGGCTTCTTGTGTATAATGTTTTAATGATCGTATACGTACAGTACTCTGCTTACCTGTGTGTTCTCTAGTTGTTTTTCTAGTGCAAAAAATGGCAAAATGGTCACTAATTCCAACTTCAATGACACCGGATTGGCAAATCCTTTCACTAGTATTACATAAAATATGGTCTATTAATGAACTACTGGATGATGAAATTCGCGTTGGTTTGGAAATTAATTGTTCCAATGCATACATGTTAAGGATATTCGAGTATTTTTTGTATATATCAGAATTTTTGTTTTTCATACAAATATTAAAATCGCCAAGAATTATGATTTCACACTCCGGTCTTATTTTGTTCAGAATAAGGTCAAACAGTTCCAGAAAATTGTTTTGCTTTGGTGGCCTATAGCTAGTTCCTACTATTATAGGTTTGGATTTAGTTAATAACAACTCTATCCATACAGATTCTAGCTCATCGACTGAGATGTCTTGTACTAAAGTAAAAGAGATGTCATCTCTAATATAAGAGCAAACTCCACCGCCATTTCTAGTTCTATCCTTCCTCACAATACTGTAATTTTCAATCCAGATTTCTGCATCGGTAACAGAATCGTCGAGCCATGTTTCCGAAATAGATATCACTGCGGCTTTGGTTTTACATGCAATAATTTTTAATTCTGATAGTACACCCTATATAGATGAAAACAGTGAGTAAAGTCCTGCAAATCGTGTTCTTTTGTATGATAGACTTTCACCTTATATAAATAGTCGTATTTTGAATGTTACGCATACATCCAAAACGAGCCGAAAACGTAGCCCGAACTTATCGATGGTGTTTTTTTTTTATTATGTGAATTAATAAGAATTTATTTCACTGTGTGCATTTAATTATTATTGTCTTTTTTATATTTATTGAAATGTAGTTGTTACCTTAATAGTGGGGCGGTCAGACCTTCACAATTTTGATTTTAATGTACCCACCGAACACACACCTGAAACTTTCTGTATGTTATTTTCAATGTTTCTACTTTTATTCTAATTGGGTCGTCACCAATTCGTACCGCCCAATTTTTTAAAATATACCTTTGTTTAGCATAGGGATATCTTTACGAAAAATAATGTCTTATTTACAACATCGTTAAATTGCAATGTGGACTTTATCATCAGGTAAAAACACATTTTTATGAATGTTTGAAGACTATAGATTGTCTTTAAAATACAAAAATATTCATTTTATCTATTTTAATCATGTAATCACATTCTATCACAAGGAGGTGTTTTTCATATAAATTGTGACATGTAACTAACCAATATAACAATACTGTATGAGATGAATTTTTATTTTATTATTTTCTAAATACTTTTAAACACAATTCATAAATTTTACCCATTTAAATGTGAAGATGTTCAATCAAACAGACACAGTTAAAGAAAGATCATTTAGAATGTCTAGGCGAAAAAGTTGTAGATTTCCGTAAAAATACATTAACAGTTCGCGTACCGTATTTAGTGTTCTCGTCCTCATAAATGACCCGAACTTGCTAATACGTCGGTTCCGGGATACTGGTATTCAGATAATACCGTCATGTGACTTCCATCACCACGTGACTAAAATCTAGGCATCTGTAGTTCAAAATGGCCTGTGGTCTTTCAATTTTGTCGGAAATGGGATAAATGTTACATATTTTTCCAGATTGGGTTTNGTCTAAGAGTTGATATCAGTATTTCTCAACAATAAGTTGTTATACTTTGGTTATTAAATTAATCGATATTATAATAAGAAAACCGTACTGGTGATAGTGTATGATTATATTCCGGAAAAATGTCAGAGTTGTGTAGTCCTGTTAAATTTGGTCTGTCGATCAAACTTGAAGAAAGCTAGGCAGTCTTTAAATTGGCAAAATTGTGTTATCTGTCAAGAACCAGGTACAAATAAAGATTTAATAAACATGCAGAGTCAGGGGAAACATTCGTTTTTAAGGGCAATGGAGACCCGGAAAGATCATGATGTTTATTCAAAAGTGTTAAAAGAATTAACTTCTTTGTCTGATTTAAAATTGGACTCTACTGTTGTCAAATATCATAAACCATGCTACAGAGCTTACACAAGCAAACAAAACCTCAAACCTTTTCTATAAAGTGAAGTTTTAGATTATAGTGATCGAGGAAATTCCTCTTTGACTAGCTTTTTCGCCTTGACATTCTAAATGATTTTTCATTAACTGTGTCTGTTTGATCGAACACCTTCACATTTAAATGGGTAAAATTGATGAATTGTATTTAAAAGTATTCAGAAAATAATAAAATAAAAATTCATCTCATACAGTATTGTTATATTGGCTAGTTACATGTCACAATTTATATAAAAACACCTCCTTGTGATAGAATGTGATTACATGATTAAAATAGATAAAAATGAATATTTTTGTATTTTATAGACAATCTATAGTCTTCAAACATTCATAAAAATGTGTTTTTACCTGATGATAAAGTCCACATTGCAATTTAACGATGTTGTAATTAAGACATTATTTTTCGTGAAGATACCCCTATGCTAAACAAATGTATATTTTAAAAAATCGGGCGATACGAATTGGTGACGACCCAATTAAAATAAAAGTAGAAACATTGAAAATAACATACAGAAAGTTTCAGGTGTGTGTTCGATGGGTACATTAAACTCGTTAAATAAGCGACTTTTTTCTGACTTGACCGTTACACTATAAGATGGTCCTGAGTAACTTAATTCATTGTCCTAAAGTTAGGATAAAATTTAGGATATATCTTAACTTAAGAGGCGATCGATAAACAGACTTAAGACAAAGACATGTCCTAAGACCATCCTAAGATATGTCTTAGTCCTATTTTAAAGACATCTTCGTTAAACAGGCCCCTGGTGTTAAACAACAACCATCCATCAATCATTCGATTTGTGTCTTGATTAATCTTATAATTTATAACAGGTGCATTATAAAATTTAGTTTTTCTTAATTTAGTCAAATTTAGATACACAAACTATTTATTAAAACTAATCTTACAATTACGCCTCGCTTTCTCCCTTGCGAGATTAAAGTCTTTCAGATAGTCACCATCGCGTTGTGTGGAATGCACCAAATGCAAAAGCTGTAATGAAAACGTAACTAGATGCTTGCGCGCACCTGGCAGGCCAAGGAAGCCATGCCGTAATCGTAAGCCACATCCTGTTAGGGTGAATTTGTTTTGACGTGTTCATAATCTCATCTTTTATTTGTGAAATTAAAATATCTATTCAGCAATCGATCACTCAATATAAATGTGTTTGGTTCTGACAAACCATATTTAATATAATTCACTATAACCAAATATATTGGATGGGCTATATCTATGTTATTTTATTTTATTATGTGATCAACTATGAATTTGTATGTTTTGACCTCCCCTAACAAATTCAGTAACAGTGTTTGAAATTTGATGTCAGCTATCAATATAGGTATCCAGAATTCACATAAATATACACAATTTGCAAAGGAAAAATAAATTTACATTGTATTCAAAGACGGGTTAGAACAAATATAACCTCATTTAAATAATCAATATCTCAAAATTGTATTTCAGAGGTTTGCATATATTCGACCCTTTGTCGAGGTGTACCCGATTCTACCTTATGTGATATAAGTCTAGCTATGATGAGTTATATCTGATACAACCCTATGTGATAAAAGTGTGTGCCTCGAGAAGTGTATCCAATAAAACCCTGTTATAAAAGTTTGTGCCTATCGATGTGTATCCGATGCAACCTTACGTGAACAAAAAATTGTGCCTTGTAAATAATTAGAGTACTCCTGATCCTCGACGGATGAAACTGACAACTTTCATGATATATAACTGAAATTTACTTGAAAGTGGCCTTGAATACGTAATTCATATAACTAGAATTATATAAATATTTCCTATCGCCTTTTAATCTGACTAATTATTGCAGGGTTTTGTTCATGCTGGCGTTCCTTTCCTAAATACACCCAGTCTGATCATACAATAAGTGGTAACATTACTCTACATAGCTGCCCAGTATTATACGACAAGATGGACTTTGAATTAGATGTACAATTATCTGGAAGTAAACAATACACAAATGAGGAAAACTATGTTATTACCTGTGATCCACTTAAGGTATGTTTAGTTTTTAGTTTGAATTTGCAAATGCAAGAAAAAAAAACGTTTTGTATGTTTGGTATTAAAAAAATGTGATGATGCATTTATATTGAGAAAAACAACACGTTATTCCCTTAAAACAGTCCGCGTTATTCTAGTTTTTTTTTAAAATATATTGTAACATGAATGCATTCTTCTCATTTGATCTTTTTATGGTCTATATACCAGAATGTAAGCAACAGCTACGAACTATGAAATAATACACGAAGATACGAGATATTGCACACTTTAAATCTGGGCAAGAGTATTATTACTATCAGAGAGCCGTGCAATAATCAATTACCTACATGTGATATGATATTCCATGGCTTCATGTTACAAATAATTTATATCACGATTTCCCGAGTTAAACATTCTCACGTTTCACGTGAACGTGGGTGCTCCGGAAGGGTAAACACGACAATCGTCGTGTTACTCTTGTTTCAAACCCGGTCACAAGTCATGCATGAGGAAATGACCGGATAGTGATGACGACAAACGGAACATATCCGTGGTCACGTGTGAAACAGTTACTCTGTAACGGTTAACCAAGCCATAGTGGCGACCGTAAATCTTTCGAAGTAATGACTTCACTGACTTAACCACTAGGAACCCTTGGTTCTGTAGCTTCACTGTTATCAAGGAAATCATGATAGGAACCACAAACTCTGGAATATCGGATCAACTGAGAGTTGTTTACCCCATATGAAAGCGATGCTGGTATTTTGCGAAATATAAATGAAAATTTCATAATGGGAAAATGGAGATCATCTCTTTTGTCGTAAAATTTCGTTATTCACAGAAATGGCATCACCTATATAGCGGAACGTGAAATTAAGGGATCGGGCTAGTCGTTTTTCGCTCCTGTGTGAAATATGCCTCGTACGAATAAAGGAACTAGAGGCTCACCTGATTATTCACAACAACAACAACAACAACAACAAATGCTTTATTGTCAATCAAGACGCCCACATTGAGCAGAATAATCAATAAAATCACAGTATACATACAATTGATTGATATAATAATTTGTTTCATTGGATAGGACAATACAAACAAAATTAAATTAAAATCACATTTAGTTAGAAAGATAGTTGTAATGGTTGTATTATAGTTTTACCAAGCACAGAGACCCATTCAATCCACAATTTAATTAAGGCAGAGTTCTAGGAGTACTATAACAATTAGTAGCAGCATGATGCATAAAAAAAATAATAATAATGTTATTTGATAATTTACTAAGTATTATTATCCCTAATTAGTGGGTATTACAGCTTAAAATATCATTTCTCTTATTATATAATTTTGTTAATAAAGCATATTTATTTAGAATGACCATCGGGAATAGAATGACAAATTTACCGATGGTGGTTGTTAACTGATAAGAAATCAATAATTAAACAATAATAATTTATTTTAAGTTATAGAAACAATATTTCATGATACAAACATGACATACAGAAATTATCGTTTGTAAATAAGATCATCATGCATTGCACTACGATGTCGTTTGGGGGAGGGGGATCCCTGATCATCCTCAGAATCGTAAGTTTTCTTTATTTGATAGGATATCTCCGATAGTTCTACTCTTTACGAGTAATTCCCCCAAAACAGAGAAATAATCTGCTGTTTGTTGTTGAGTACTTTTAGGGTGTTTCCTTGCATAGTCTATGATTTCACGTTTCTGTTTGAAATTAAGCAGATTTCTTTTCCGCTTTCAAGTAGACATTTTTACACTACGAATTTAAAAACACTGTGAAAACTTCAAACTAATTTTATACACAATTAAAAGAGTTCACAAACCATAAAACTAACTCTATGGTTTCAACTTTTAATTAGACAACAATTAAATGTAATTGATTATGTTACTTAGGTAACGACCATTTAAATTGTAGGGTATGTTATTTATGTTTTTAATCTTTATAGGATAACAATAATTTACCTGAAAGATGCAAAAATAGATAATCTGATCCTGTTGTTTTCATGGAGTGATTTTGCTAAATTTTGAAATAAGACTGATTTTTCATGTCCACAAATAATGTGATGTGACTTTTGTTTCGAATGAAAATCAAATTCTCTTAGGGGTATTGGAAAACACAATGAACCATCCTAGATCCTAGAAGTTAAATGGTCGGTCCTATATATCCTTACAGAGCACTCGAGTTTGCAGACAGATTCCGAACGCAAATTACAGTATTTGGTTAAAGTGTAACATGAAGATTGTTTTGAGTATATAAAATATACTTCTTTTTTTTTTCTTTTTGTATTCGGGTTTTGGGTTATGTGTCTTTAAGACCACTTTCAACAATATTCCATTGATATTGTGATGGTCAGTTTTATTGTTTGAGGAAATCGGAGTACTTGGAGAAAATCATCCGCCTGCATCGAGTCATTAACAAACATTATCACATTAAGTTGTAGATATGGACGGTAATCGAACTTTCGCAACTTAAATTGTGATGTTCACTGATTTCATAAGAAGATATGAAGCTAACCATCATCATACAATGACCTCTATTTCTAGTATTCTGTAATACAATAATCATATATATATAATGCCATACATTTTCAGACTGTTTGCCCATATAAGAGAAGATTTTGGTTTCCTATACAACAATGTGTTCATATAACTGTCATGGTAAGCTAATTATTTCTATATAAAATTATAGAATGGTAATTTTCCTCCATCAACATATTTTCAAATATATTGTGGCGAGCGGGTTCAGTTGTGAAATAGGGTTCCTAGGGAAGTACATGAAAGTACCTGTTAAAAGTTCTCATATAAGTAAAAAGTCGGGAACGCATGTTGAAGACCTATGAACAAACATGTACTGTCAAACGCTCGATCGTTTAAAACCTTTATAAAAATCCACTACTCTCCAAAATGAAAAAAGAAGATGTAATTCAGTTGAATACATCTAAAAAAATGGCTATTTTACTATTATAGTGTGATTTTTTTTTATTTGATTCCAACAATTTGATGACCTATTTAATCTTGTCTTCCACGATAACCATTAATTTCTCTGGATGTTCATGACTGATATATTATATCTGTTAGATGTACAAATGCATAGATTATGATTTCTTTGTCTAAAGAGTAATGGTCCTTTACCAACAGAGTTTACCTCCCTAGCTAGTAGTCAGTTATCTACGATCATTCATTGGCCATGCTATTGTACTGTCCATGTTTATGTTGTCATTCATTTTAGCGATAGTATGTGGTCTTTGAAAGTGTGCATGTTTTTTATCGGTTATATATATTTTTTATATTGTCATTTGAAATCAGTTATGAAGAAGAGAGGGTTGAATCCCATTGATCGGTTTAACCCTGCTATATTGTTGTGCCTGTCCCATGCCATGACCTGGATTTCCAACATCACATGTCGTGGTCTTTTTGTGTTCATCGCTGTTTAAACTTTCTTTTCACAATTTTATTTATAAAAAGAAGAAATCCACCATATTTGTCTTTGGAACATTCTCACTGGAAAGGAAATGAATAGAACCGTGATTCATTCAACACATTATCATAAATAAAAGCAAAACATAAACAAGACCTGACAATCAGCTCTTAAATACAAGATAGGACAATTTATACCGGGTGTGTGGTGTACATAATGGGATCATTTAAGAAATAAACCATGGAAGCCAGAATGTGTTGGGAGTTTTAACATGGATTGGCGGATATTATGTATATTAAAACTCTAAACACATTCTGGCTTCCATGATTTATTTCGATTCTGATATGTACACATACGGTAGTATACTTTGATTGGAAGACGGTAATTTATATTTACGTTTGCGGAAAATGTCGCACACAATGTATGCTGTCAATGGAAAAGTCAGTCACATTCACCGGCGCATGTGCTAATGTGATTATACCGAATGGATAAATAATTCCTGGCTAATTTCGATTTGTGTTTTGCTTTGTGTTGTTTTGTTTGTCTGTTTGTTTGTTTTTGTTTTTGTTTTGTTTTGTTTTGTTGTTTGTTTTGCTTTGGGTTTTTTTAGTGGGGGGAGTCTCTTATATTGCTGTAGATTTTACCATTAGTAAGAAAATACCAATGCATTCTCTCAATCTATATGAAATGAGATTAAAAAGATTCTGCTCAACTTAAAATTAACTGTATGAAGAAATATCTATTTCACATCTCAACATTAATGTATTGTATTCTCCAAGGCAGCAAAATGAACAGCACATAATGAGTAAAATTTATTGAAGAGAGTCTTGTGTATCATTTATTTAAAGTATCGTTTAAAATGAAAAATCAACTTTAGTCAAGAAAAACATATTTCTTATTCTCCCATTATGACGTCGTTTTAACCCCGCTGAACCAGTGGTGGAAAAATCTGTAATCCTCTAGAGGATTAAAATGTCTCGTGCCTTTCCCCGCATTTGACTCGTTTGACTCGTTTGACGGCTTTTGAAATAAAGTTCGTGTTAAATAATGGGAGAAACAAATTATCCTTCAGTTGCCCATGTGGGTTACGATATTTCTCCACTCTCGATAGTTAAATTAAAAATTTTAACCACGAGCCGTGGAGAAATATCGTAACCCACGGGCAACTGAAGGAGAATCTATATTTACAAGTTACACGAAGATTACCACACATGGCTGTAATGTCTGTTTAGAACGATATGAAATGACGTTCCACGTATAGTTCGTGTAAATACCCATATGTCCTCCGCAAGCTGTGAGTGCTGGTTATTAGACTCAAATTATTTAGTTCGGGGAGTTTGCCTTGTTCATCCAATTGTGATTCTTTATCCCTTGATTTCCGTATTATACATAGTTCTGTATTGAAATATATTTCTTATCTATTGATATAAAATTACCATTTAAAATGTGTTTAAAAAGTCAATATCAAAATGTACTTGTTTACAAGTTGGAAATAAACAGTAATATTTCAAATATTTATCAATTGCAGTTAAGGCCAACTTGTCCACATGGTGTTCATTATTACCCAAGATGTCGCTGTCGACCTATTGAAACAGGTAACGTCAAAAGTTATATAGGCTACAATCAAATACATTTTTGTTTATCAAATTCAAGTAAATAAACAATATTGACATAATTGTTATTTCCATATCTGTTTTTAATAATATGGACCAGTTTTACTGAATTATGAAATCGTCACCAAAACGAGCGTTTATTATGAAATAAAGTAAAACATTAACATATGCATCACACCAATGAAGTTTCTTGGGTAGCAAATGACCCGTCATTGTCAGAAAACCTATTTTCCTAAGTGAGAAATAAAAAACGGGAGTAAATTTTTTTTTTTTTTTTTTCTTTTTTTACATAAGATGACTTCGATAGCATATCTGTTATGAAAAATCGCTTGCGGTAGATGAAGTTATGAGTGTTGATCGTCACTTTCAATAATATCGTGACTACAGGACTTATGATGGAGAAACCCTCACGACTATGACAAACTAACCAAGGGAACCCGCCGATTGATAATATTGGTATTTAATTAATTAATTTCATTGGTCGTCGGTGGCACTTAATTTTTACCCATGCCTGTCCAAGCGTTGCGCAATTTGCTTCCACTCAATAGCTCATACCTCCCTTCAGCAAATTATTTGAAATTTATGCACAATTTCAAAGAACATAAAGGCCGCGAAGCTCGATCACGGATTTCCGTTCTAGAGTTATTCCTCTTGATTGAATATATATATATATACATTTTGGTCTCAATAACTCAAGTGCCCCTGTAGCTAATAATCTGAACACTATACACAATGTCAGTGATCATAAAAAAAAATCCCGATTTTAAACTTTACAGCTTTTTTCGTTTCGGTAGTTACCCCTTTTTATTTGTTGCAAAATTACATTTGTGCAGGTGTCTGTTCTATAACTTAAAAGTCTGATCAAGAAAATAAACGACAGAGAAAACTGAAGGGCCAATCAAGAATGGACAATTCAGAGACACTAGGCACAGAAGATACAGGACGAACACAAATAAAACACAACACAATAAAGAGATAAGCAACACGTAGCCTACCAACAACAGGGGACCCATGTGCTCGCGAAGGGTATGCTTCTTATACACGTAGCCTACCAACAACAGGGGACCCATGTGCTCACGAAGGGTATGCTTCTTATACACGTAGCCTTCCAACAACAGGGGACCCATGTGCTCGCGAAGGGTATGCTTCTTATACACGTAGCCTACCAACAACAGGGGACCCATGTGCTCGCGAAGGGTATGCTTCTTATAAGACAACTGTCGTGTTACTCATATGGTCAGTGATAGGGGAAAGAAAAACATCTACATAGAAAGGAAAAGTTGCATTGTCATTTGAGATGTCGAAAATCATTTAAAATTTATGCACAATGTCAGAGACCATAAAATTTGATTTCGGACTTGACCTTTGTCGTTCTGAAATCAAAATGTATGCCCTGAACATGTTTCTTTTAGGTTTCTATTCAATAGCATAAGCTATTCATTTCGAAATTACATTTTGTCGAGAAACACTTGTTTCGTGCGATTTATGCCCCTTGATTTGTTGAAAAACACAATATTCTCGGGTTTCCTTTAAATAACTTCCCTTAAGCAAATCATTTGAAATTTAACACAATGACATGTAAGAAAAAAGGCTGAATAAGTTTGTGCCTATTGATTTGCCTAAAACAAAATTATGATCGCCCATAAATTGACAAATGTAATATGTTTGGCTTTCCTTGCCCAAATGTTTTGGGATTGTTACACAATGTTTTATGACAATACACAGGCCAAGTTGGAATTTGGTTAATATGTTTTTATTGTTCCAGAGTTATGGCCCTGTTTACTTTAGATGGAAGTTGGGGGCCTCCGTGTGCTATGGATATATTCTTTCTTTTTTGTTGCTACTATTTGCTCTAACGACTAACTATTACATTATGATCCCTGGTTTTGACTTGACTATCTAACGCGTTATTTTTGAGGAGCTGTTCAATGTAAATAGTCTATATTTCCCCGTGCTGATTTACTGATCCCTCTAATTTGTATTTTATCTTTCATTAATGTTATTATGTCTATCAGGATTTCGATTATGTTTACTCTTTTCCCTTTATTGGACCGTATCAGTGGTGTAGTGGTTAGCGTACTCGTCTCCAGTGCGGTAAATCAAGGGTTCGAGTCCCAGTCGGGTCAAACCAAACACAATAAAATTGGTATTTGCTGCTAATCCACTAGGCATGCATCATTAAGGAGCAAAAGCAAAGACTGGTCTCAGAATCAGGATGTGTCCGAGTGAAGCGACATATCTACCCACAGATTGTTGTTTCAGTGGCTAGCAGTAAAAAATTCCAACTCGGCGTGTTAGTCTAGTAAAAGGCGGACATCATCACAGCATCTTCTCATCTAATGTAACTTGTTCTTACCATGATATAGCTGGAAAAAAATCGCTCATCTGGCATTAAGAACCAATCACTCTAACTGCTACTTTGTTTCAATTGGGTTATTTTGTCTATACGAATTGTAAATACAAGAGCAGACAATCATTTTCGTAAATCATATTTTCTCGGTAATTCAGTCATCTCAATAAAAAACGCCTTAAACCTGCTGTCACATTCACATTTCTCAAATTGTGTTTCATAGTAGAAGTGGTAGCTTTTAGAGTCGTTGAATTGTCAAATAAAGTACTGCTAGCAGTCAGTTGATTATAGAGGAGCGACGACAAGCTGTCTGCATGTCACCAATGATTTTTATTAACAGAAGGGTGGCGGAGTAGGCATTGTTTGGATGAAACAGTTAATGAACGTCCGCGTCATGACAAGTACATGGACAACATGTCTACAGGAAGAAGCCAATCCTTTACTATATCGGCTTGAATAACCTTTTGGTGGTCATATAAGGACTATCCACTGGTGGCTAGATATAAAGTGCTTGCTAACCAGGAAACCAATAAAACGTCGTTAGATATATTATTACGTCATCGACAGGATTAATCATTTGACTATTACCATTAGAATATCGTTTATCGGACGAAAGTAACTTTTAATAGAAGCAAAGTCTGGTAGTGACGATAAACACCAGACCATCCTAATGTCGTGTTAGTGACTATACAGGTGACGATAAACATCAATAACCCAGACCATCCGAATGTCGTGTTAGTGACGATACAGGTGACGATAAACATCAATAACCCAGACCATCCTAATGTCGTGTTAGTGACGATACAGATGACGATAAACACCAATAACCCAGACCATCCTAATGTCGTGTTAGTGACGATACAG
>MJUT01040392.1:1789962-1809470 GCA_002080005.1 Gigantidas platifrons | reverse complement strand
ATGTCATCTCTAATATAAGAGCAAACTCCACCGCCATTTCTAGTTCTATCCTTCCTCACAATACTGTAATTTTCAATCCAGATTTCTGCGTCGGTAACAGAATCGTCGAGCCATGTTTCCGAAATAGATATCACTGCGGCTTTGGTTTTACATGCAATAATTTTTAATTCTGATATTTTTGGGAGCAGTGACCTAGCATTAAGATGAATAAAATGAAGGCCCCTTTGTTTAGAAAATTTAAAATGGTCCGAATCTTCAAATGAAGTTTTTGGTTCAAAATTATTTTTTTTTTCAAAAGACTGATGTTGATCTTCTACAACATTTTTATTATGATTAAAAGGAAGGGATTTGATTGTACATTGATCGCAAATAAAAGAATTGTGTACATCATTTTGCGTTTTTTCTTTAGAAATTTGATGGAATGGTTAACCCTGAAGTGGTCTGCCACCCTTCTATGGCTAAAACCACCGTTATGGATGCCAACAGCCTGCCACCTTTCTGGTATGGTTAATTTTCGCCGCACCATACCAAACCATACCAAACCAATAGAAAATGAAACTTAAAACTCTACACACAAAAAATCAGCATTCGTTCGCAAACACAAATGTTGAAAAGTATACGTGTCACTTTACACACCCTGTCATATACACATAAATAAAAATCGATCAATAACCTGTTTCACATGTAAGTAGGTATGTGTGTACAGGTAAAGAAAACAGCAAACCGATTTGAAATAAGTTCATTATTAGAAAAGATATTATTGAAACAAGTCAGGTGGTGCTTACCTTTTGTCGGACTGTATATATATATGTCAGAAGTGCCATTTTTCTTATTTTTCTTATCTAAGATTCATTTCAATACCTGCTTTATCTTTCTTATTTGTATTAGGGAGACGGATTTATATAAGTCTTCTTGTTTCCGAATCCCTACGTTTTGTATTGAATTTTGTATATGTGCATCATTTCTAATAAAATATTGTTTATGCTTCTATTAATACAATCAGAACAATATATTTTTTTTTCAATGTAAATGACTAGACTATCTATTGCCCGCTTCTCAGATCGCACATGCTCTTTGCTCTTAAAACGGAGCGAAAAATCGCTTTTAAAGGTACATATTTAATAAGAAATAATAGAGTTGAATACTATGAAAAAAAGATTATTTGTCTTACTCATCCGCCATTTTTAGTATGGTACAGAAGATTGTTTCCGGTATTCAAGAGCCATACAAATAGCAAATTGATGCAAATATATTTTCAATAAATTATTTAGCAAACTGGTTTTTTTTTTAAATAATCAAATAATAAATTATGTTATTTGTCGATTATATGTTTGAATAAAAAAGGAACCGACCATATCACGTCATGTCCTTGTTATGAGGCTTATGCGGTTAAAACGTAAATACATTTGGCGGAATTCAAATTTATATCAATTTTCGACCTATTAATAAGCTCAATCGAAACAATTATTTTTCTTTTTGTATGTTGTAATAAATATATAATTATGAATAAGAACGGAAGGTGTACTCGATTCAACTTAGCAAATGACCATCCGACAAATGAGTGACCGTTTCATGACACATTTATGAGGTTCGTTCCAGGTGGAAAGATTGGAAACCCAAATAACTTAGCAAATTTTGGGATCAATAAATCAAAGGACCTAAACAGATTTGCCTCGCCCGTTAGACAATGTTAGATTTATTATTTAGATTGTTAGATTGTTCCTTGAGGCTACTTTAAAACGGCTTGTGACCCAAGTGACCCAAATCGCATTTTTAATTTGTGATGAGTCAGGCTTCTCTGATCGCTTAGATTCATTTATAGTCTGTGTCCCATGATTGATTTTTCGAAAATGTGGTACCTACTTTTTTTAATGCAAATTCCTTACCCTTCTGCATTGAAAAACTAATACTATACTCCATCACAATGTAAATAGTCCACGGTTTATATTCTCCCGTGACAGTATGAATCAAATGCATATATCCTTGACTTTCTTTACGACTATCTGACATTACATGGTCGTCAACTTTGTTTATAATGGGACGCCGAGTTGGTTATACCTCGCTTTGATAAATTTTCCTCTACATTTTCAATAACAACTCTCTGTTTATCTAAGGTTTGGTTTTTGGGTTGAATATTACAATGTTGTCTTGAATCGTCTCTCAATCTTCCGACAACGTCCGACCAAATATGTGTCATTTCCCGCACGAACAATGACCGATCTTCTTGATATGCGAATCAACGACTCAAGTGAAGGATACGTCCTTGTGGAATTTATTCAGAACAAAAAACAATCTCTCAGATTCATTGTTTGACGCAACGCGGTAAATATGTTTCATTTCACATCTTTTTAACAATTTATTAGACTCGGCGACACACTACATAGAAAAATAACCTGTCGAGGAGCAATTATCGCCATTTTTTACTAGTTTTTTGTCGGAATATTTCATAAAAAAAAGAATGGACAACGTCGGTACAAACACCATGTGCTAGAACGGGACAGATCTTATTTTGTAAAAAAAAAAAAAACGCTCTGATTCTACCAAAAAGTTCTCTGATATTGATGTCATCAACATGCTCGAGTCTTTGATTTACAACATATTTGTTATGATTGGTGGACGTGTTTTTCAACAGACAGTCGGCATACCTATGGGTACAAACTGTGCTCCTCTTATTGCCAACTTGTTCCTTTATTCGTATGAGGCAGACTTCATCCAGGGGCTTCTCAAGAAAAACGAAAAGAACCTAGCCCGATCCCTTAATTTCACGTTCCGCTATATAGATGATGTCATTTCACTAAATAATTCTAGGTTTGGTGATTTCGTTGATCGCATCTATCGCATTGACGTTGAAATAAAGGATACCACAGATACAGATAGGTCTGCTTCATATTCGCATCTATCGCATTGACGTTGAAATAAAGGATACCACAGATACAGATAGGTCTGCTTCATATCTTGACCTATACCTCGAAATTGACAGTGAGGGACGGTTAAGAACGAAACTTTAGAACAAAAGAGATGATTTCAATTTTCCCATTGTGAACTTTCCATTTATATGTAGCAACATTCCAGCAGCACCTGCATATGGAGTACTAGTATATATATCTCAGTTGATGCGATATTCCAGAGCTTGTGGTTCCTATTAAGATTTCCTTGATAGAGGGATGCTGGTAACAAAGAAGCTACTGAACCACAAATGACCACGGATATGTTCCACTTGTCGTAAACACTTCGACGTTGCGCACAGTATTGGGACAACGTTTGTAACGTTAAAAACTATGCATCGCCAGAACGTCAAGTATACGATATTGCAAGTGTTAATGTTTGCAAATTTGTTTTCACTCTTAAATTTTTTTAACTCTCGTATTTTTTTTTTTCCTTGTCTTTTGTGCTTGCTTCTGCGAGTAAATTAATTTTGCAATCTAAATAATTGTTTTTATGTGTTGAGTTTCCTTAGTGTGCTAATTTAAAGTTTGAAGTTCAATATAAACGAACGGATATAAAAAAAAAAAGAACATCGTCAACATTACATTTTAATCGTGAACTAATCTAAGCGCAGAATTCGACCATGCAATGACTCATTCAAATTGACCACTCCATTATCATAGAGTGCGCCAATACTGTGCGCAGTGTCTTCCCGGTCCGTTCCTCATTCATGACTTATCACCGGGTTCCTAGATCGTTGTTTGTCGTTTTGTACGTTTCCTTTTGGCCATTGTGTTGTCTGTTCTTCTTCGATATACGGATTCTGATATTCCCTTTGGTATCTTTAATCTCTTCTTCTATATCGTTGAGTATATATCCCTTTAAATGCTCAGTTACATTAAATGTTACTTTGGATTAATCTTCGATGGAAATGTTTTAATTTTTTCAGCGCACACACATATCATGGACCTTTCGTAAAGTTGCTGATTTTTGGCACTTAATCAGAATGGAACAGTCACCATCTTATTCGTTATGGAAGACGAGATCAAAACAAGTACTGACATTAACGGAAAAGGTCTTAAAACAAAAACGTATGGTGTCATCATAGTTCTTCGATCTTTTGTACACTCATTTCCTATTTCTTTCCTTTCAAATGAGGTCAAAATGCAGAGAGACCCATTATGACAAAACTGATAATTAGATATATAAACCACGAATCAAACATGAGGACTTGTGTGAATTCAGAATATATATGTGCTACATTACTGATAATATTTCTAAATTTTGATTTTGGAATATTCCTCAGGTGTCAAGATAAGGTTTACTTTCAACATGCCCATATTCGAGTTTTACATATGATGTCTATGTGACCGCGTATTCTTTACATATATAGTCGAGGGGTTTATTGAATTTTATTTGATTTATTTGGAATATTCAAAGTTGGAAAATTATAATTGTGTTGTCAAGCAATAAACTTGTCACAGTTGTCTTCTTCAAAAATTGGTGCAAAAATTCATATGCTCTCGCGCGTGACGTGCAATTTGGCGATAATTTTTCCTAAATTAACTCGCTATTCATACCAGACACAAAGTACACTAACTTGTCAACACTGTTTCTCACTAAGGAGACCCATTTGATGTTCCCGGCAATATCAATTTCTGTGATGCGGTTATGACAAAATTGTCGTTTCTCTTGTCAGTCTTACCCACAATTTCAAATTCTTTTGTCGTTTCCGTATTTCCAAAAAAAATTGCTTTATATGTCAAAATTTAAACGTTCGTTAATGTCGCCAAGGTGGGCTTCATAACTTCAACTTGCTATTACAACTATTTGCGCCAATACGTTGAATAAACCTTTCCTGTGAAGGGGCTTTGCACATCAGAAGAAGAAATTCGCACAATTGTCTTTTTGTACATGTCTCTTGTTTCATAATCAACGTCCTACAAAGGTGTGTTGCCAGGTTTCGAAGTTTTGGAAAACTAGCAGATAACTGTATTGTATTTTAAGCTTTGCGGTCAGAGGTTTTACGGTCGTAAATTGAGTTTGCGTAGTGGAGTAAACGGATAAACTGGCAACATAGGGTACACAAAAACGAAGAAAAACAAAGCCACAACACAATATGTGTTGGACAACACTATGCGCAAACAAACATAAATAACGTCAATAATAACATATAAAGAATATGCTATGATAATACGAACAAATGGATAAACGAACGGTTCATGTTTTAATACCATAACAAAGCGTATATAAAATCATTGAAATACAAAAATAACGGTTTATTTCTATTTTACATATCAAAAACCAGTCGTCAACAAATAAATACACCACACAGATCACAGTCATTTGATTGAGCCATCAGACATCGTTAATTACTTTGTTTTTAATAATATCGCAGTTTTTTTCTCAGTCTGGAATTTCTTGCCTTTTTGTTTTGAATAGGTCCTTTACAAGTTTGAATTTCCATTCTCTTACTGCATTCTTTACATTTTACAGTACAGCACCAGTGGAATTTACACTCGCACTTTTCAGTGATGGTGACAGATTTTGTATCGTACCCTCTTCCGCAGCACATGATGTCACAACCATCTGTACCTAATGACGATTTGTTACAGTTTCTACCTACAGTTCCTAATGCACCTAATATATAAAAGGAGAGAAAGTTTACTATAAAACACACAATAGATAATATTAACATCGAAGCATACGTAAGAAAATACTTGATTTGATTGTAACAATGTCCGAATTTAGAGTGTGTTTTTATTCTAATTCTTTCGTATTTTGTAACCGACTGAAGAAATACTTACAGTACAACTAGTACAAAACAAAAATAGCCAGTTGCTATGATTTAGATATTATATTATTTCAAGACATTGGTTGGTTGGTTTGTGGTTTTTAACGGCACTTTCAATAATATTTCAGTTATATCGTGGACCTTAGTTTTATTGGTGGAGGAAACCGGAGTACCCAAGGAAAACAACCTACCTGTCGCAAGTCACTGACAAACTTTATCACATAATGTTGTATCGAGTAGACCCCGCCATGAACGGGGTTCGAACTCACAACTTTAGTGGTGATAGGCACTGATTGTACATGTGGTTGTAAATCCAACTACCATACGATCACGACCACGACGAACCCTCAAGACATTGGAGTTCATTCTCTACATACAATCATTTCGTGGATTCCCTTTTTTATTATCTTCAATCAAAATGTCGAAATACATTATATTGCATGGTGGTCGTTCTCCACGTGTTATTTTTGTTAGCAAATGGTACTGTTTAGTTGTAGTCGAGATAATGTTCCACACTATCATCCGAGTGAGAGCTATGCACATTATCAAAGATCTTGTAACGACAGTGAAATGCAGAACACCAATCTATTCGCAGCTGCTTAACTTTGAAATCGAATATATACGTCAATTAAAGTGTCATGTCCTGACTTCTCTTGAAATATATGGCATTCTTTATCGAAGTGTCTCTGCTGAAATATTTCTCCCGATGATTTTGTATCAAATACCCTGTCTATTAATTTTGGCGACATTTGCTATGTCATATGTATGGATTGCACATAAAAGAATTGCCGTGCTAGCTATAGTCTGTCAATGCTTGACGGACTCACATTGTAAACAACTGTTTATGGGACCTCGTACATGTGTAGTTCTGTACATACTTATTTATGTGTCAATGATAATCCTTCAAAATTTCTGAACTTACGTAAACATGTCAATGACACATACTTCTCCCTTTATTATGAATTATTGACAGACCCATGTGTCTGTATGTACCAATATATGTGGCACTGACAGTCTTTTCCATTTTCTATACATGTCTATGTACGTGTAAATGACACCATAGTTTCATTGTTTCGGAACTCGAATATTTATAAATGACAAATATTTCTTTTATGAATATACCCCACCATTAATTTCTCAATGACTTATTATTATTTTAAATACAGCTTTGACATTTCACCTAATAATTGTTATATACACGTACCTATTTCTATGTCTGTCGTGCAGTAGTCTGGAGATTCTTCAAGGTAAACAAGGTCCCTCCGAGTCGGTCTTTTATGGTTTCTGTCGTGAACTATTAATCCGGAGCCATCTTGATTGATCATAACTTGAGTTGCGCCATTATATTTTAATCTGAGGTATTCGCCGACTCGTCTAAATGATTGCATGGCGAGCCAACAAGTTCGAATAGTACATGCACCACTAACGCCGTGACATTTACATGTCAGTTTCATGAATTTCTTTACAGCCTGAAAGTAGACATATGTATGTTTCATTTGTGCGGGAACATCATAAATATGTATACAAAGAAGTGCGAGTGATAAGTGTACCCTACATTGAAAAACTTGAATAGAACGTATATTATTTGTTCATCTTTGAAAAGGGAATTTGTCCATGTGGTTCAATCGTTCAAAGAAAGAAAAGGTACTATGTACAAAACACTGCATATAAAACTAACGATCCAGCAACACGAACCCCACTAAAAACCGGGGATGAACTCAGGTGCGCTGGAAGGGTAAGCAGTTCCTGCTCTACTAGTGGTACCGGTCGTGTTACTCTAGCTACAAACCCGGTGATAAGCTATGAATGAGGAAAGGACCGGAACGCGCTTACGACAAGTGGAACATATCCGTGGTCATTTGTGACACAGATATTCCGTAATGCTGAACCAACTAATGGTGGCGACCGTAAAACTTTCGAATTGATGATTTCAACTTTCCCCAATAGGAACCCTTGGTTCAGTAACTTCCTTGATAGTAACAACCCTCTATCAAGGGAATCCTGATAGTAACCACAAGCTCAGGAATATCGGATAAACTGAGAGGGTTAAGGTTATGGTGTTTAACACCACTTTCAACAATATTTCAGTTATATCGTGGCGGTCAGTTTTATTGGTGGAGGAAACCGGAGTACCCGTAGAAAACCACTGACCTGCCGCAAGTCAATGACAAAATGTATCGCATAATGTTGTATCGAGTACACCTCACCTGAGAGAGATATATTCCATATGCAGGTGCTGCTGGAATGTTGCTACATATAAATGGAAAGTTCACAAAGGGAAAATTGAAATCATCTCTTATGTCGTACAGTTTCGTTCTTAACCGGTTCTCACTGTCAATTTCGAGGGGTGGGTCAAGGTAAGAAGTAGACATAGCTATATATAAATGTTAGATAACACCGAAGGGCCAATCAAGAATGGAAAATCCAGAGAAACTGGCAACATTAGGTACACAAGACACAGGACGAGGACAGACAAATCAAAAAACACAACACTATACGCAAGCAAACACAAATAACATAAATAAGACATGAGCCTTCCTACAAACAACTGGAGGTAAAGATGAACCAAACATCGTTTTTATGCGAAAATCGTAACAGACGTCACAACACGGAATTAACATCGTAAAGACACATTTCAAGCTCAATGGGATAGATACGATCAACAAAATCACCAAACTTATAATTATTTAATGAAAGGATGTCATCTATATAGCGGAACGTGAAATTAAAGGCTCGGACTCGCTCCTTTTCGTTTTTCATGAGAAGCCCTTGTATGAAGTCTGCTTCATACAAATAAAGAAACAAGTCGACGAGAAGAGGAACACAGATTGATTGATTGATTGATTGATTGATTGATTGATTGATTGATTGATTGATTGATTGATTGATTGATTGATTGATTGATTGATGTTTAACGTCCAGTGAGAAATTTTTCAGCTATATTCAGGACGAGAATATTTAAACGCCACGGGACTCGAAACAAAGAAATGTGATGGGTAGGGACGGAGAATCTTGCCAGTGCAACAGGTCTCTTATGGACCACTCATCATGAGCATAATACTCATAATGAGCTGTTACACTGGGTTCTTTAACGTGCGAAGAGGGTGGCAATCTCTCAACACGGGACCTCGGTTTTATTTACGTCTCATCCAAAGGACGGGTTGGTTGTCAATTTATACATCCCGCACAACCGACGGACGCCCCTTCAAGCTGAAGAAGCTCTCGGTCCCATTTCTATGCCCCGGGGTTCCCGCGGGGTAGACCCCTTTAAAGGACTAGTGCCTCTAGGACGGAGAAACCTGGTGCCTATTCTACCCCGGCACACCCTCTGGGAGGGGGTTGTACAAATAAAAGAAACATTAAAAATATAAAACCATACATCTAGAACATATGTTATATGACTATATTTTTGCATATAAATTAATTTTTTTTAAGAATCTCAAAATTGTGTCGCCTGCAACATTTGTAAATAAATTAGATAAACTGTTGGCATTGTAGAATGTCTGCCGAACATCAGCAACATCCACACAATCAATCAAGACAGTTTGTACTGATAGGTATGCCGACTGTCTTCATCAAACATAACAAATATGTTGTAAATTAAAAACTCGAGCATTTTGAAGACATCAGTTTTAGATACCATTTAGCAGAATCAGAGTGGTTTACCACATGCTTTGTCCCATTTTACGGAATTGTTGTTTGTTTTATTAATCAAAAATCGATTGTGTTAGTGTTGAGCAAAAAATGTTGTTTATACTTAAAATTGACCTTGCCAGGTATGGTTCGTTGTGCCGTTTGGTTCACCCTGTCTACTTCTGTTTATGGTTTGTGGTGTTTAACGCCACTTTCAACAATATTTCAGTTATATCGTGGCGGTCAGTTTTATTGATGGAGGAAACCAGAGTATCCGGAGTAAACTACCGACTTGTCACAAGTCACTGACAAACTTTATCACATAATGTTGTATCCAGTACACCTCGCCATGAACGGGGTTTGAACACGCAACTTTAGTGGTGATCACACTGATTTCACAGGTAGTTGTAAATCCAACTACCATACGACCATGACAGCCTCCTTGCTACTTTTGTAGATTTCATTAACATCAAAAGACATATTTGACACATCACTGAGAAAATAACTACTCACGGATCAAATTAAATTCCAACGCAAAATATAGTCCATATTTGTAACCAATTCTTTATTCTAAAACATTTTTCGTGTACATCAAATTTGATTGATGGTCAAACTGACATAACGCAAAAAAAAAACATAAACTGATTTTCGTATAATATGGTATTTGCATATGAAGACTCTATTAAATAAATATTAAGCTTTTTTTTTTTATCACAGAACCAAGACGTCACCTACATTCTAAACCCCTCATTAAAATGTAAGCGGTAAACAAATATATATAGTATGAAGCGTAAGTTACTTTTGCAATGTAGTCACGGTCGAGTCAAACACAGAAAGACTATAAAATTGGTATGTTCTGCTTCATCGTTAATCACACACGATATGTCCAGTTCACAATGTTGGTTTGGTACGTCATCTTCTCAACAAAATGTGGTTAGTTCTCGCAACGATATTACTAGGGAAAAAAACATGTTCACTTGTCGTTAAGCACACATTTCAATATTTTGCAATCATTCCTCATTAAGTTAGCAATCATACCCTTCTGCCAGCTCGATTGTTATGCAAATTCATCAGGGCCCTGGAATCTCTAATTCTCTTTTCCTTTGCATCAATGAACATTCTAGAAAATTGGCTTCCCCATCGAACATTGTCGCTGCATCCTCCCCATTCATACCATCCACGTTTATCCCGACCACGGCCAGATTTCGATGGATCACAACCACATTGTATAAGGTCCCCTCTGCTACATGCTCTGGTCACAGCATGGACAACACCAGCCGACGAAATAGCATAGACAAAGGCAGCTTCACGGCTTCCTACTTAACAAGGGAAAAAAGACAAACAATTAAATTTCAAATACAAACAAAATATTTCTTTTGGGGTAATATGTGATATTCTGGGCTGAACGTATGTATTCAAATCTATTTGTATATACATTGTATATAATCATGTAAAATTAACAGTGCACAGTCAAATGAAGGTGAACCGCATCGGTGGCGTAATGGTTAGCGTGCTCGCCTCGAGTGTGGTATATCGTGGGTTCGAGCCCCGGTCGGGTCAAACCAAAGACTATAAAGTTGATATTTGTTGCTTCTCCGCTAAGCATGCAGCATTAAAGAGTAAGAGTAAAGACTGGTTGGCTCGGAATCAGAATATTGTCTCCGAGTGGAGGGACATGTCTACCCGCGGACTGTTTTTTCAGTGAGCTAGCACTATAAAAATCCAACTCAGCGTGTTGGTCTAGTACAAAGCGGACCTAATTATTATCTCATTGAAAATTAAATTGTTCCCGACATGATTTAGCTGAAAAATTGCTGAATTGGCGCTAAACGCCAATCACTCACTCACTCACTCACTCACTCACTCACTCACATGAAGGTAAAGAATACACACCAGGTACTAATGCAGTAAAACAGTGCATGTTGAATAATCACGTTAAGCAACACACTCGGGCTTTAACTGTTCATAAAACACGGACAACTGTTACTGACTTATGTAATTTAGAGATTCAAGATTCAATTTTTATTATAGTCTCACCATATACAGTTACAAACAAGTATTTACATAATAAAATATTCGTTTACCATCAAAAATCATATTGCATGTACCAATCTTAAAAGATTTATGAAAGACTTATATTCTATAAAATATAATATTTTAAAACTATATAGTATTATATAACACACAATAACTAATGGTATAAAAAGATCTTTCTCCTAATTAAAATATTATAGCAGGTTTTGGCTACAATATTAAAAACATTTTCGTTACTAAATAAAAATACAAATTTATCTGCATCTGATAAAAAGCTAAAATTTGCATTAAAATGTAAAACATCATTTGACATTTTTTGTCTAAGATCTGCATATAACGGGCACTGCATTAAAACATTAGAACATAATCACTTCTGGGATAATGTTAAAGGATATATTCAAAGTCGATAATTACTTGATTAAAATTATACACTTTATCTAATTTAAAACTGTCCTAATATGTTTAAAAAATTATCATATATGATACACTTCAGGGGGAAAATCAAGACTTTTCGATTGTGTGCTACAATATGAACTAAAAATGTGGTGTAAAATATTCCCGAAAAGGGTAGGGTTTTTTTTTCAAAAGCCCGACTCCATAGAGCCACCTATATCTTTCACGAACTAGTGAATATTTAGTCATCAGATTTTAAAATAATTTGCATAAAGGAAAACTAAAATTGTGGTTACCTATATATATTAATTGTTGATGTTTAAATTCCTAAATTTACAACCAACTTTTTTTTTAAATAATAGCATTTGAGGGTAATTTTTTTTCTTTTATTTCCCCCATTTTACCCCAATCCCAATATTACATACATGTAATTTCCTCACAATTACCACTACAGATTATGTTTATAAGAATTGCAGCTTAAGATCAAGATTTCTGATTGGTCGAGAAGAGGTGATTATGTTTTAAATAAGGGATTAAATTATCCGTTTCTGTTGTTTCATGGTTTTAAAAAAAACTGTCCAAAACATGGGTGCATATACAGTGATACATTGGTGAATAATACATTTTAATTCCGAGATGAAGAAAAAAGCAGTCAAAATGTTACTTTAATTTAAATATTTATATAATAATGTGGTCTTGTCCAGGTAATATGCCAAAATATAGGTCTGAGAGACATATTACCCGACCCAAAGGGGAGAGTAATATGTCTCTCAGACCTGGGTAATATTTTGGCATATTACCTGGACAAGACCACATTAATATCATTATTATACTGAGTGTCTAATTGTCCAGGTAATATGCCAAAATATTACCCAGGTAATGTGCCAAAATATTACAGTACCAAATATCACTACAGAAACTTACACGAAGTATAATAATTAGAATTATTAACACTTCAAGGTTTTTGGTTGATCGAGGAGAGGGGGTTCGTTTCATAGTGAAACAGTAAACATCAATACTCACTACTCTAGTGAGTAAGTGAGTGAGTGATTGTTGTGTAACGCCAATTCAGCAAGTTTTCAGCTATATCATGGCGAGAACAATTTAATTTTAAATGAGATGATGATGAGGTCCACTTTGTACTAGACCAACACGCTGAGTTGGATTTTTATAGTGCTAGTTTACTGAAACAACAGTCAGCGGGTAGACATGTCGCTCCACTTGGACACATTATTCTGATTCCGAACCAATCAGTCTTTGCTCTTTCTCCTTAATGCTGCGTGCTTAGTCGAGAAGCAACAAATACCAATTTTACAGTCTTTGGTTTGACCGGACCGGGGCTCGTACCCACGATCTACCGCACTCAAGCCGAGCACGCTAACCATTACGCACCGATTCGGTTTTCTCACTACTCCAAGTTCGACGGTAAACAACAATTATTATAGCATGATAAACAGTCACTCAATCAATAACGTTAAACAATATACAGTTATTTCATGCCTATTCAGGGAACAGTCAAAACTATTGACCCGAGGGATAATAGTTTTGACTGTTCCCTGAACAGGCATGAAATAACTGTTTTATTATCTTATACACACGCACATAACCACAAATCCACTGAAGATGATAATGTCAGCATACCATACCATTAAAAGGTTGGGGGCACTGCGCATCGTTCTCGGGCATGGAACAGTTCGGATCCGGAAGTAGAGGAACAATCCACTGTTTCACTCCGCCGGCTATTTTTAAAATTTTCTTGTAATCAGTTAAAAATATAGCATATGAAAAATATATACTATAAGTTAATAATGTACAATTGATGACTTTCGATGAGGTGAATACAAGGATTGATCAACCCATGGAACATTATATTCACCGATGCATCCGAGGTGAATATCATGTTACATGGGTTGATCAATGCTTGTATTCACCGAAATTGAAAGTCATTAACTGTTTTATTATATGACATTAAATCAAATTTGAATTAACACCAAACAGCGCCGACTTTGTACCCCAGACACCTCTATCTGCCCAACGTCTGCCATTATTAATTTAATTGTGTACCGAAAGTAATTAGTAGGAACGCATCTGATTAGTCGATGACAAAGCTTAACCCGATGATGATTGGCTACTACTTTTAAGATAATTCGGTTGTTTCGAATCATTTCCATTCCGTCAAAATTTTGTTATTTTCGTCTGCCAGATCACGTGATTTCGATGGAACTAAAGGCCCCGAGTTTCCGGTGTCAATGTACACAACAAAAACTCTAATCGATATGTGCCGTTTTAACGTTCGATTCTCAAGATAAAAATATCTTAACATTTTCTGTAAAAGACAGATATCAATTAAATTATTTTATTTGTATCAAAGACTTCAACGCAGAGACAAATAATTCTTTAAAATTAAATTTGTTTTCTTCCTTTATTTGCGGCCGTCAGCATCATGAAAGGAAAACGATCTGCCTTTATGTATATGTTTCTTATATAAGACAGATAGTGGGGTACCGAACACCAGTATTTATTCAGCGGTTTCCTTTGCGTCTCCATATTACAATTACTTATAATCTACCGCATCTACGACTATGATATGCTGGCGTTGTCACAGTAATAGCGTAAACACCGGAAGTCGCCTGCCTATTTGTTCAGACGTCAAGATACGAAAAAGACGGAACGTGGTCGGAATTGACATGATTCGAAACAACCGAATTGGGAAACACCATTTCTATTTTAAGGTGTCTGGAGGAGCGTTGGAATGTTTTGTTCAACTCTCGTGACTTTTTGTGGCTGAATATAACGTTTTATCAAAGAACGTTACTAGAGACGTCAGCCAATCAGATAAGACATTATCTGAAGTCATATAATAACAATAACTCACTTTCTATATTATCTTAATAAAAACGTAGATACAATGTATATAATTTTGTGCAAATGACATGTTTTTGGAATAACTATCATAAGAGATGCCCAATATCAATGGATTGGAAAGCAAAATAATTTTAAAATCTTCTGGGGCAAGAAAACAAAAGGACGTTATCATATCATTACTTTAATGTTCAGGTAATAAACATTGTCTTTTTTAAATAATTAATTGATATACATGTACTATATTCAAATTCAATATGTTCAAAATTGAACATAGGTGTCTCAATTTTCTATGTTGAATGCACATTTTTAGGAGTGTGGCTCCAAATAGAAATTTGGCCAGTGTGGAGTCCACATTGCTACGTTACACTAATAAAATGCATAGCACTATCATATAGGCCTATATGAACGTTAAATGAACATTTTTTTTATTGGGTATAAAAATTAAACCAAAAAAATGATGAATTCGTCTGTTAGTTTATAGCGGTATTATATATTGTGATACGTCCATCATATCATTGTACAGAGCAGCAGAGAGAACATAACACTCGTAGCTGAATTAGACTGTTTATATATGAATACTAGGGTTTTTTTTTTATTGTATGTTTTTAATAAGTCCGACTTTGTTATTAGTTAGAAGATATTTCATGTGTATGTTAAATGCACATTTACAACATGAAAATTGGGAAAATACACTGCATACTCCATCTCGCTAAACTTAAGTGAAAGTCGTGAAATACCATTTTAACATAGCTCTAAAATACCAGAGTACCGTTTAGTATTAAGGAGTAAAGAAACTTTGCAAATACATGTATGACAAATATATGTAGTTTTATTCTGGGCTCCTTTCAATTCCAGATTCGAGTTCCCCAACAGAGTGTTATTGAAAACAATTTATGTAGACTACGCATTTAAATATTCACAATTTAATTCAAAGTATCTATTATATGTGTAAAATATTATTTTCATACTGTAGTTCGGCCTTTGAATACAAAATAATCACATATTTTCCCACTAAAGCGTTCTACCATTGTAATTGCAATGAATTATATTTGCTAAAACAACATATGATATTACAGTTTATTTAAGCTATGTTACATGTTATTGTTAAGCTCAGTGTCAAGAGTTTTTGATCTGTAATCGCATCAAAGTGTGAAATTTGACTTTTAAAACTGTGGTATAGTGCGTTATAAGAAAGTAAATTAAACTATAATGCCCGAAACAGTGTTTCTTGATTAAATAATGAAAGTTTTGTTCATTTAACTGGGTAAATATTATATTTTTATATTAATACAAGTAAGCGAAGATTTTTTTTTATTTTCTTCTTAATATCCATTTTTAAAGTTCTTAAGCCTTGGATTTGACTAAATCCTATTCGTTCATTACAGTGCCAATGACGGCGCGTTATAAATCAACATTACGACCACTAAATGACGAATGTGTCTGAGATTGTGGAAAATCTTACAAAAATATTTTGTTGTTTTATAACTTAAGTTGAAATGTATGAATATTTGCTTAAAGCATTCTCGTCAGACAATCCCCAAGAATTCTGCTATAAAAATTCCGACCACCTAAGAATTACCTCAGGTTTTACGCTCTTTCCCACCTCTAACATCTATACATCATTTATTTTGAAGACAAGTTACCCATCGTATTTTTTTCTTTCTTGTCATAATCTTGAAAACTGTTAATAATGTAATGAGAAAATAGATAGCACGCGCAATAAAGCAGGAAGGCACGTGCACTGAAATGTAATAACTCTGCATCAATTAAAATGGTATAGATAGTGTCAAAGTAAATTACGTACGAAGTTGGGTGTCATCTACTTCCTACATATTTGTATTTATAACAACTCATTACCCAACTCTCATTACATAAATTTTTCACAATCAATATGATTTATCGTAGATTGGGCGTGATGTGACTTGCATACTGAATGAAAACTAGTTTCGAAATTCATACTCCTTCCAAATTTTTATTTTTATTTTATCAAGCCAGAATTTGATTGCTGCTAGGTAATCTCTAGGTTTTGTGAACTTTCGGTATTTGTTTGTCCAGGTTGTGCCAAACAATATCTACGTTTAATCATCCTATATATTGTAGAAACCTCCTCCGTCATGAGTTTCCAATGACCTATGGAGGACCGTTGTATTCGTGATCGTATGGTAGTTGGATTTACCTATGGAATCAGTGCCCATTACCACTTAAGTTGTGAGTTCGAATCTCGCTTCATGGTGAGGTGTACTCGATACAACATTATGTGATAAAGTTGGTCAGTGACTTGAGGCAGGCCGATGGTTTTTTTGCGGGTACTCTAGTTTCCTCCAACAATAAAACTGATGGTCACGATATAACTGAAATATCGTTTAATGTGGCGTAACCATAACCATGCATATATATGTTGTATCATGATGTAGATGGACAATCTTTCTTATGCTCTATTCTAATTCCTTAATGGTTTTGATATAGTTTTCAATTTTCAAAATTGTTTTAACTATGGACAAGGTAAGGCATAAAGTCAGGGACGTAGGAATCTGAGATAAGGGACGCAAGTTTTTTGGCGAGCAACATGTAAGAAAAAGCTAAATGTGTAGCATGAAAACAAGAAAAAAAACTGCTTAGTTACTAAAGGGGTATAAGTGTATGCTTTGAAACAAAAATGACTTATTTTCTTTTGCTTGGTAGTTTTGAAAACTTGACCCCCTCACCCTGCCCGATCCAGTACTAAAACTCCCGTCCCATTTTCCTGTTCTCTCCTACGCCGCTGCATAAAACAATCAATAAAACGAAGATATGATTAACAAAAATATTAGCTATGTATAAATATGTATTTGAACAATAAACTCATATACATCAGTTAATATTACTAAACACCTGTTCTCCAGAATAAGATGGTACCTAGTAATGGTTATATGAAAAGAGGGGGTGGCAAGAAAATATGTCACCAAATAATGTATACTAACTGGTTATTTGGAAAAAGGCGTAACGAAAAAGGTGTGTTTTCAAAAATAGACACCTCTCAGTCAAGAAATTTACGGGGGCTTACTTGAGATAAAATCGGATACGATGGTGGCGCTAGAGTTTGAAAACAATCCCATTCATGTATACATTCCCTCGGAATGAAAACCATGCCCATTCATATATTAGACTAAAATCCAAAATAAGCACATAGACCAATTGTGCTCCTTATCAGGTAACATTATAATATAATTGCCGAAGAATTTATCTTGTCAATAAGAAGCTGTATGGGCTTCTAGAAAACTGATATAACATCAATTAAAAATCCACACCCATATATATCATATATTTGGAAGTTGAACAACTCCCAAACCATCGTTGTTAACTCCATCATAATATTGCACTCAAATAGATCAAATAGGTATTCTGTAAAATATACTTTTTTTTCTTTTCTTTTTTTTAAATGAAAGCACGTTTGAATCCCGAGTGAAAACCTGGGTCTAGAAGTAAGATTTAATTTCCCCGACCAAAATGTGGCATCCGCTAATTGTACGCGAATCAAATACACAATTCCTACTGATGACGAGACGTATGTATTAGTAACTCGTGCATGGAAAATGTCGCGCTCCTTGACAGTAAAAGATCATTTGCAGCAGCTCATAATTAGGAGTGGCTGTTAGTGGGCTGTTATCAGGCTAAATTATCCCACCATACCAATCATCTCCCCTTTTCCTTGTCACAATCTAAACATCCATACATATGTTAATTCCAGCGCCATCTTTTATTTACATATAGTAAGTAAGTCTTGTTCCAATCATGAAGATAGCTCCTCCTACTCCCAGAATCATAAAAACATAGATATAAAATTTAGTGCGCACGGCACGTTTGTGGAATAACCTTCATCAGGTGCTTTCAAAATCAAAGGATTGGAAAACAAATTAATTAATATTTTTTGGGAACAAGAAAATCAAAGGACTTGAACAGGGCCAGTCAAAACTTGAACAGGGCAGTCAAAACTTGAACAGGGCAGCCAAGACTTGAACAGGGTAGTCAAAACTTAAACAGGGCAGTCAACACTTGAACAGGGCAGCCAAAACTTGAACAGGGCAGCCAAAACTTGAACAGGGCAGCCAAAATTTGAACAGGGCAGTCAAAACTTGAAAAGGGCAGCCAAAACTTGAACAGGGCAGCCAAAACTTGAACAGCCAAAACTTGAACAGGGCAGCCAAAACTTGAACATGGCAGTCAAAACTTGAACAGGGCAGCCAAAACTGGAACAGAGCAGTCAAAACTTGAACACGGCAGCCAAAACTTGAACATGGCAGTCAAAACTTGAGCAAGGCAGCCAAAACTGGAACAGAGCAGTCAAAACTTTAACACGGCAGCCAAAACTTGAACAGGGCAGCCAAAACTTGAACAGGACAGCCAAAACTTGAACAGGGCAGCCAAAACTTGAACAGCCAAAACTTGAACAAGGCAGCCAAAACTTGAACAGGGCAGCCAAAACTTGAACAGGGCAGCCAAAACTTGAACACGGCAGCCGAAACGTGAACAGGACAGCCAAAACTTGAACAGCCAAAACTTGAACAGGGCAGTCAACACTTGAACAGGGCAGTCAAAACTTGAACAGGGCGGTCAAAACTTGAACAGGGCAGCCAAAACTTGAACAGAGCAGCCAAAACTTGAACAGGGCAGCCACAACTTGAACAGAACAGTCAAAACTTGAACAGGGCAGCCAATAATTGAACATAACAGTCAAAACTTGAACAGGGCAGCCAAAACTAGAACAGAATAGTCAAAACTTGAACACGGCAGCCAAAACTTGAACATGGCAGTCAAAACTTGAACAGGGCAGCCAAAACTGGAACAGAGCAGTCAAAACTTGAACACGGCAGCCAAAACTTGAACA
>MJUT01040392.1:1764809-1782454 GCA_002080005.1 Gigantidas platifrons | reverse complement strand
AAAAAAAAAAAAAAAAAAAAAAAAAAAAAAATGCATGCAGTAGGATTTATACTGATTTTGTATGGGGAAATTAACGGTAATTAAAAAAAAATAATAATACATACAAGGTAATTTATTTGTTGTCATTATATCTCCGTTTACAAATCACTTCACAGCAGGTGTTATCATTGAATTTCAAGCCGAAATAACAGTATATTGTGACACCTGTACCAGAGAAACCATACATTGGCGTATCGATAAACCCCGAGAACATAATGTTTTTGTATATTACTAATGGTGGACACACTCGGAAATCGATAATGGCCGCGCCCATGTTTTTAATAATGAAAAGGTCTATACTGACTACTGTAATCATGTTGATTAACAACATACTAATATACTACAATACTGACTACTGTAATCATGTTGATTAACAACATACTAATATTTACCAACACTAAAACGGTCTGACTACGGATTTACATTTATTTTAAAGTCACTTCTGTTATCATGTACATACATTTTAATTAATTACAGAATGAACACAATTCATAGTTAGCGAGTTTATATTCTACCGAGCTTAAAGTGGATGAAAAATGTTCGAATTTCTTTCCGTTTTTAGGCCTTGCATAAAAAAAATGTAAATACATTTGTAGATCCGTATGTTGTTTATTTTAATTGTCAACCACAGCGTTTGGGTGAGTGAACGATTGTTGTTTAAAGCCAAGTGAGAAATTTGTCAGGTATATCTCTGTATTCGCTATATGGCGAAATCTAATTACTTTATGATTAGATAATGATAATGTCAGCGTTGTACTAGACGGATACGATCAGTTTGATATTTTAGTGCTAGCTCACTGAAACAACAGTCCCGGCGGGTAGAGAGGTCGCTCCACTCGACTCGTACATATTATTTTGATTCCGAGCCAGCCAGTCGTTGTTTTACTCCTTAATGTTGTGTACCTATGGGAGAAGCAGCATATACAAAGTTTATATATTTGACCGGGGATCAAACCACATTAGAGGGGATGTTGAAATATTTCAGAAATTATTTTGCAATCGTGTGGCAGTGCTTGGAGCGTCTTCTGTGGATTGTTGAATCGAAAGGGAACAAATCACACTATGTGTATTGAATTTTGCGTTGACTTTAGTGTATCAGCATCAGCACAATACCACAGGCATTTGACCGATGGACCTTAATTTCCCCGTGTTTGCCACAGGGTACGTATTTTCAGGGCTATTATAACGATGTAGGGCCTCTATTTAATTGTGGGTCATGGGTCTACACGAATACTATAGAAAAATACACAAGGTAAGAAACAAAATTGTCCACAAACCCGGAGGTCAACTTATTTTCTGTTACGCGGCACGCGATTGGTCAATTCTTTTCCGGAAATTTGCCTTGACCAATCGCGTGCCGCGTAATAGAAAATAAGTGGTCGACCTCCGTGTTCGCTGACAATCTGTCTTGGGAACAGATAGTCGGGGGTATATATGCAAATTAGTACGAATATGAGAGTAAGCCAGTGGCACAACAACTGATGGGGGTCCACAAGGTTAGTGCATTCCATCCGTTTATTTTTCAGAAATCAGGGAAATCGACAATAATATGAGTAGGCATGGCCTATAGAGAGGACGTTAGTATTTGAAATTAAGTGATACTAAAAATAACTAAGAGTAAGAATAAATTGTTGTTTTATTTGTATACTGGTACCTGTGTCTAATTTATTAATAAGGTAGAGCAATGGTAAGAAGCTATGTATAGTTTGGTAACAGTATAATAATAATAATAACAGTATATCACGCGGACGCAGAAGAGGGCACCATCGGAAACGACTGGCACACCTCCGCTAGGTATCGCCCCCGATGGAATGAATGAAAAAAAATGTTAACATGTTAATTTTAGCAAGGATTTATATCTATATAAATCCTTGATTTTAGGAATACAAATAACCTTGGACAGGAATTGTGTTTGGTAGCGGATACGCAAACTGTCCGGAGTTTGGATACAGACTCAGTTGCAAATGAAATAGATGTCGTTTTGAAATTTATTGAGTTGGGAATGAAAATACACTGAAATTTTATTTAAAAAAAACAAAACAAAGTAGCTATTATTTAAATCTTTTTCATGAAAGTAATTTACTTTCGTATCTAAGCTGGCTTACACATCCGGGTTTCACGGTGTCACTACCGAAGCTAATCATTTCGTACCATAACCATTTCGTACCATACCTTTTCGTACTTTTTTTTAGATTTTATAAGTAAGCTGTATATAGTTTTTAAACTCAAGCTGGTGATGGAATATTGATTCAAACTGTGATATATTGGTGATGGATTAAACTATTCATGTGCTTAAAGGATTTTAGTGTTACGTGAAGATTTTATCTTTTATGTGATTTTATTGCGTATTAACATTTTACTACTCCGAGGAGGAGGTGTGCCTATATTGGCAGAATTTAGTGGATTACAGACTACAGACTGGTCATAATGTATCGATCTGTATATGGTACGAAATGGTAATAATGTGTCGATTTGCCTTTGGTACGACTGTATCAATATGCATATGGTACGAAATGGTAATAATGAATCGATCTGCATATGGTACGACATGGGTTTCACTGTAGTGCGAAATGGAATTTACGAAATGGATATGGTACGAAATGACTTATTCGTCAGCGCCCCAACATTTAAATCTCGCGATCAGTATAGACGCGAGATGAGACGCGAGAAATAAAGCATCAGTGGGTTGTCTACGCGGGGGGTCCAACCGACGTGGTCTACAGTAATGAGGACTAATGTCCTCTAATAAGAAATTTAGCAGTACGCCGCCATTTTCAGTGATTTTGTTTCTTACCTTGTGTATTTTTCTATAGTATTCGTGTGGACCTAGGACCCACAATTAAATAGAGTCCCTGCATCGTTACTAGCCCTGAAAATACGTACCCCCGTGGCAAACACGGGGAAATTAAGGTCCATCGGTCAAATGCCTGTGCACAATACTAGTAATAAATCATAAATCCAAACCTCTTTTCTTGAAACCAAGTACTGATAAACCGATGAACTGAACAGACACTTTGTTAAAAAATAGTTATGACAGACAAATATAATATGACTGACAGTCATTGACTGTTAGTATTTTTTTCTCCTGATGATGTTTATTGTATAATTTGTAATTATATAGCAGATATTATTTTAATAAATAGTTCTTTCGTGGCATCAGATGTAAACTGTAACCTCATTTTGATTTTTTTGTGTATGACAGAAGAAAATATACTTGTGATGTATCACTTTGTGTTCCACAAATTATTCGATATTTGGAATAAAAATACACTAAGACATATGCATGTAACTTTAAATTCATTTTGCATCAAATCTCATCTTAATTCTTAATGTCACTTTGAAATTTTTTTTGTATATACATAATATAACCTATTTTCTTATTTGATAACTTACCATATTTCTTCTAGACTTTGTCCATGCAGCAGAAAGGATATGAAATAAGTGATCGCCTTCACAGAATCAAACATCCCAGTCACTAAGACTATTCATTTTAATAAAATATTGGCATTGTATGTAAAAAAAATAACAAAAAAGAAAAAACAACGTCAGTTGCAGCACGATGCACGAATGCCAAGATTAAATATAATATCATATTTGAAGATTAACATCAATTATCTTCTTTACATTGTATTATCAAAAGTTGCATCAAAGATTTTCGAAATTCTCAAGAATATTTGCGGATGGTATTGAGTACTGAACCATTAGTGCACGTATGGTCAGATTTCGTTTGATGTTTTTGTATGAAATACGATTTGACATTGAATTATGCGCTTAATTGAATTGATTCACAACTTTGTTCTTCATATTAAGATATTATTTATTCAATTTCGCCAACAATCTGGCGGTTGTCTGTTTCATGTGAAATATAATTTTGAAGACTGTTTTTGGTGCAATGTACCAGGTGATTCTCATTTCATTTACATATAACAGTAAAAGAAACAAACAGGATACAACGTTTCAATTACAAAGAAAAAAAAACAAATGCTATTTCTGGCACAAGACAAAACAAATCAAAAGAATTGAGTCAAACAATTTGTTCAACAAGTCAACTAAATGAGTTGGTAATTATATATATCTTTAGCCAGTAAAGTTACTATACTCTGTAACCACAATAAAACTTCGTAATTATTTCCTGGCATCGTCATAGTTGAGTCATTTCGACTTGCCTATAGTAGTCAGGGGTGTAGTTAAATTGACGTAAAAACGCACGTGTGTACACATCATTTGAACAAGTAAATGTCAACTTGCCATTTTTAAGTGTTTTGCTTTAAAACAAATATCAAGTCATTAACCTGTTTGTTTGTAATTCGGTTTTAATATTGCTCCAAAACATCAGTACACACTTCATGGTCACATCTTGGAATCGGTTGAAGTTGCTAAATACCTGGGATGTTACATAACATGTGACCTAACTTGGAGCGAACATATCAGCAAAACATGCAACATGGCAAATCGCACATTGGGATTCATAAGAAGGAACTTAAATATTGCATCAACAGCAGCAAAGGAAAATGTATATAAAAAGCTTAGTAAGACCTATAGTGGGATATACCAACTCCGTATGGGATCCTTCTCAAGAAAGACATACATTGTCAGGAAATGGTTCAACGATGTGTAGCTTGATTTGTCTGCAATAAACACCAAAGCACAACAAGCGTAGACAACATGCTTAGCAGACAGGAGGCGGGATACACGACTAACTATGTTGTACAAAATATCCAACGACCTAGTTAGTTGCTATCAACAAGACCGATAGACTTGTACCACCTAAAAGACAAACTAGGAATACACACAGTAGATCCTATTAGATTCCATCTACATTATCGGAATACCGCAAAGCATCTTTCTTCACGCGTACCATCTGAGAATAGAATGCCCTACCACATTGTAGAAGCCAAAACACACGAGGCCTTTAAAGCTAAGGTGTCCAAGACCAAATATTAGACGACGTGATAGGAAAGTTTTAATCTGTGTATAACACGATTTTATTTATACATACTAATTCCTTCTTTCTGGATCGAAAAATATTTGCTGCGCGCCTAAAAGTACTTGGCATAATAATCAACTCGTTGATGGTGGCCAGTATAAGGAAAAATAAGAAGAAAAACGCACGGGAGTGTCTTTTATAGAACAGGAAGGGCGGATATATTATATCGGGGGGGGGGGGGGTATTTCTTTTCGTGATCATCCTGACGACTCCAACTGCTAATTGTGTACCGAATGTAGTCAATTAACACTGAATTTGATAGTCCACAGAGGTGGATTCAGGGTCGTCATTTGGTGCACGTGACATCATCATGGGGTTGGCAAAAATGGTTCACCAATTAGTCTACCACTGGTAATAAACTTTCATATCATTCTATTTCCTATACAATAAAATTATATTTTAAGACAAAATACATGCACCTTAAACACTGAACTTGTAATCACCGATCGTTAATTACAGTGTACAATTTTGATCCATTTGATGTAGAGGAGTGAAAATGAAGAGACAGTCCTCAATATTATACGATTTCAACAGATAATTATTTTTTTTTCTAAATTAAGTTTACAAATGTATTTATATTTTGAAAATTTAAACTTTATCTTCAATTTTCCCCGACAAAAAATGTTTTGTTACTGTGATGCCAAAATCCAAAAGATTTTACATTGAAACGAATTATGAAACGAAAAAACGATTACTATTAAAATTCTAAATTGTGTACCCCACTCTATATCAATTCTCTTCGAATTCTGGCTGATTTACGTGTTTGTTTAAAAAACAAACAAAAACAAAACTAAAAACAACCTTTACCTCTCTTTTCGTGAGGAAACACCACATATCAGCCCTATCTGAAGTACCACCGGCTCTAAATAGACATAACATTGATACAAGTAATACAACTGATTGTAATCCCGTAACGACCAGTTCATTCTCGACCCCTAACATGTCCAATAACAAACGAACAAATATTAATTTGGTAAGGAATAATTGTCAACCAGGAACAAACTTTGACTTTCCCGTAAAGAAATATGCTGGAAAGAACAGAATTGTTCAGAGAAAATTTGCTGAATCGATATGACGGGCTTGTGTACACCCCTTCAAAAGTAGGAACTTATTGTATATATTGTGCACTATTTGGAGTGACAATTTGGAAACCCTAGCATACAAAGTTTGTATCATTGAGTCAGGAACGACTCAACAGATTAACACTGATGCTCGAGCGTTATCATTCACACTTAGATCTTGACGTGACCATTGACACTTTCGCTCGCAGACATCCAAGAAAAATGAAATTAGAATCAATTTTTGTGAATAGTGTGATTATTTTCATTGTAACTACTTTAATATTAATAAACTGTTTGAAACTTGTTGCAAGTTCGTACTGGTGACACCCCCTGAAATATTTATGGATCCGCCCCTGGTCTATGCTGCTTCTGTTATCTGTGTCGCAACATACTTGATTTACACTTGTGCTTGTTGTGCTGTTTCTAAATCATAATGGAGAAAGACGTGTCAATATATACGGTGAAATAAAGCGACATAACTGACCAATAGAAATAAACCGTTGTTTCTGACAGTCCTGTAAAGGAATTGTTAACGACGCGGTCTATTTTCATTGTTCAGTAATGTTGCGTACGATCCGACAGTCACTTTATGTGTCCTCGTATATGGACAATCACCGAAACCTCAAAAATGCAAATTATCTATGTCACTAGAGATTTTACAACAGTAGCACGAACTAGATGATCATTGACTCACAGCATTGCTAGTTTGGAACCGCTAAATATCGGCCTTTGTTTATACTTGTACTTTATACACACAAAGTAACAAAACATGGAACATTAATATGATTGATATTTAACTGTTCTGCTTATCAAAAACAAAATACATTGAAAGTGACAATTTTTTTCTAGAACTCGTAGGAACAGTATGTTCATTCCAATCAAGGATACGCGATTTTGACAAATTCGACCCAAAAGTAGCCGAACAACGAACGATGGAGGCACTGTAGTTGTTTCTGGGCATCAATCACTCGCTTGAAATTATTGATACTGAAAATGTGATGAGGCGATGTTTGGTGTAAGAGTGATATCTGATTCGACAAGAAATACACAAATTAATGAATAATAGACATTTGTTTGGTACTTTAGATAAATGTGATTACTGTTCAATCATTCAAAGAAATTATTGCATGTTATTACAAATGTTCATGTAAAAATTATAATCCCCATCGTCGGTATAGTCCGTTTGACTTCTATTATTGTCCGGAAAAAAAATCTTTAAAATCCTGTTTTCATATCAAGATTGTTTTCTATATGTATAATTCATGATACATGTTTTCTCTAAATAGCTATATAGCGATCACATTTTATTTCAACTTGGCGCTTACACTGGCTAAAACAAAAACGCGTCTAATAAACCACGACTGAACATAGATACATATGACGCTAGGCGTTAATGGAAACAGCTGACGTTTGGCAATTGACGGTATTGTAAGGTATTCACACCTTTCTTTAACTGCGAGCTTAGCATATAATCTGCAATTACTAATTTTATAGTCTGTTGTTCGACCCTACCGGGGAGACTAATCCACGTTCTTCCACATTCAAGGCGAGAATACCAGGCAAACTCACTGGGAAAGAGAAAAACTGAAGGGTTTTAACGAATTGACCAATAAATTCCAATGCTTTGGGCATTAATACTTTCGTTGGATATACAAGTAAACCAAAACCCTGTCGAGTCAAATAAATAAAATAATAATCTTTGTGTTGCGATTTTAAATACAATGGAAGGACCGAGTGTTAAGGTCATCAGACATCTATCAACGTCCAGGGTTTTTCACTTCCCATTTTATTGAAATTGTTGTCCTTCCAACCCAATCAAGTCTGTCACGATATACCGATAGTTTAAATGTATTGAAAGTTACGATAAACACAAATAACCTCATCCTATTAAAATGATTTCTGGTCATTTGTCCGATTGTTAAACATTAATTTAAATTTCCCAAATTGTTGTTTTTATAATATTGTCTTCTCCATTTCATCGGTGTATATCTGCGGCCACCAGTGTAATGCGATAATGTTATTAGTAATACAATAATATATTCATTTCAATATAAACACAGTTTCCTATTTAATAGATGGTTGACCTTGGAGTTCGGAATGTAAAAATCACCATTCATAACACAAATATTGATTCTTTTGGACAAGTCCCAACGTAGGCGTTACTCAGCAATTTATGAAGTCCATGGCATGACTTGGAAATAACCCTCTACTCTACCATATAGTTTTCATGGTCACCGACCACAAATACCGATTCGATTAGATAGCTTTGGTCCCTGAGGGAACTCCGGTGTATAGAAATTATACCTAGTTTCCCCTCAGCGAAGTAAGGGGCTGAAATTATACAGTTTCTCCTCTGCGAGGTAAGGGACTGACGAAGAGTTTGAAGATACCAAAGAGGCAATCAGAATCCGTATATCGAAGAAGAACATACAACACAATGGCCAAAAGAAAAACTACAAACAACGGTCTACAAAACATACATATAAAACTAAAGATCGAGTAACACGAACCCCACCGTGGTCATTTGTGACACAGATATTCCATAGCGGTCAACCAAGTCATGGTGGCGACCGTAAAATTTTCGAAGTGATGACTTCAACTTTACCAAAAGGAACCCTTGGTTCAGTAGCTTCATTGTTAGCAGCAACCCTCTTGATAGGAACTACAAGCTCTGGAATATCGTATCATCTGAGAGATATATACTCCATATGCAGGTGTTGCTGGAATGTTGAAATTATACATACTTTCCTCGCTGCGAGGTAAGGGGCTGAAATTATACCTAGTTTCACCGCTGCGAGATAAGGGACTGAAATTATACCTAGTTTCCCTGATGCGAGATAAGGGGCTGAAATTATACCCAATTTCCCCGCTGCGAGGCAAGGGGTTGAAATTATACCTAGATTCCCCGCTGTGAGGTAAGGTATACCAGTATTGTGATCGCTAAGTACAGGAGATCCGAAACCTTAAGAAGAGTTTGAAGATATCAAAGGGGTAATCAGAATCCGTAAATCAAAGAAGGACAGACAACACAATGGCCAAAAGTACAAACAACGATCTACAAAACATACACATAAAACTAAATATCGAGTAACATCAGTTTGTTCTCGATAAAGGAACAAACCTATAAATCTCTTAATTAGACTTTCTCTTTAGATTGCTCTTTCTTTCTGAGACCCATACTGGCAGAAGCTCGAAATGGTTCAACACAGGGATTCACAATTCACCGACAGCCAAACACATCTAGTGTTGGTGACAGGTAACAACACTTAAGCCGACACAGTTTTAAGACAGGCGTAAAGGTTTTCAACTTGACATTATGTATAAAACAGCAAACGAAAAAGCAGTTGTTACTAAAAGGACAGACTTAAACCACCCTTAAGAGAAGCACAGCCCATAGGTATATATCGTTCAAGGCCGGTAGGTCTTTTTACCGCCGACCACCCAAACTGTATGAAAATACGTGTTTTATTATTAATTCCTTTGCTTTCATTGTTTTTTTTTTAGTTTCTCTCTAGTATTTTAGTGTTTTTCTTTATTTGTATTTTTTTTCGTATTTTTTATATATAGTACGTGCCCAAAAGCTTTGACGCAATGTCGTTTTCCAGTATGCATTCCATATAAAACCACAGTTTTCCAAAAAGAATCGAAGTTATATCTGAATGGATTTTTACAAATTGAAGAAGAATAGAGAGAAAATAATGAAAAAATTAAGAAATGAAATTCAGATAATTCTGTGCCTTTCGTTGTAAAGAAATCCATGCAGTATGGTTTTATATGAAATATATAGCGGAAACCGATTTTGTCTTGTTCTGAGTTATTGCTTTTCAAACTGAAGCCAATTACGCATGGCCTCTAATTTTCCCCTTCCTCGTAATTATGTACAAATGAAAAAATTTAACAAATTATTTTAATTAAAATTAAAAATGTTTTTCTAATTTAAAATGTTGAAAAAAGGTCATCAGTAGAACAATGAATTAAATGAGAAAAAAAAATATATTTTATATTTTGGTCAGCCATTATAGTGTTTACCACATACATGATATAAAAAATAGTAGAATTTATTTAAATTTATAATATCTTAAACTATAAAATTCATTTTGACTCGCTTTCAAGTGGTCGGCTGTAGTTTTTAGGTGGTCGGCGGTCAAAAGACCCACCCTTCAAGGCTGCTAAACTCCTGTATCAAATATGAAATCTGGAAATAATTTTAACCTTAGTCAATCATAACGTGCAAGCTCTGGCATATTCTTGTTGAAGTAGACGTGAGTACTGTGCTCTTCTTCTCACCGACTTGTTCCTTTATCTGTACGAGGCATACTTCAAACAGGAGCTTCTCAAGAAAATTGGAAAGAAGTTATCCCGATCTTTAAATTTCACTTTCCGCTCTAAAGATGACATCCTTTCACTAAATAATTCAAAGTTTGGTGATTATTTTGATTGTATGTATCCCATTGCTTCATACCTTGAACTACACATTGAAACTGACAGTGAGGGCCGATCAAGAACGAAACTTTACAATAAAAGAGATGATTTCAATTTCAATTTTCCCATTGTGAACTTTCCATTTATATGTAGCAATATTCCAGCAACATCTGCACATGCAAACTGTATTGCAGAGCTTATGGTTCCTATCATGATTTTCTTGATAGAGACTAGTTGATAGCAAGGAAGCTATTGAACAAAGGGTTCCTAGTGGTTAAGTTTAATTCATCACTTCGAAGGTTTTACAATCATCACAATGATTTGTTTAATCGTTAAAATTGCGGAGTATCTGTGTCACAAATGACCACGGATATGTTCCATTTGTCATAGTCACAATCAGGTCATGACTTCATCGTGTTTGTAATGAGAGTAACACGACAGGTGCCACTAGCGGTGCAGGAACTGCCTACCTTTCCGGAGCACCACCCTGGTTTTTGTGGGATTCATGTTGATCAATCTGTAGTTTTCTGTATAACGTTTTGTAGATAATTGTTGTCTGTTTTCTTCTGACCATTCAGGCATTGTATAGTCTGTTCTTCGATTTTACGGTTTCTGATTACTCCTTTGATATCTTCAAACTTGTCATTCTAGGAAACATAACGAGAGAACTTCTGAGTACAATATGAGAAGTGAAATATCTTGGAACATAACATAATTTATTGACCAAGTAGTGCATGGCCATATTGGACAACTTTGAAGATTTCTTGAGAAGCATACAGATATTTGCTGAATTGTTCCAATTCAAAGGATGGACCACTTCCACAGAAAATTCGCAATTGGCATGGAGATGGGGAAAAAAATATCACAGAATTGTGCTTTTATTGGTACACTAAGTTGTACACATAAAAACCAACACTTCCAAACATCTTAATTATGAGTATCAATGGTTTATTAAAATAAATCATTTGTCAAGTATAGATAGGTATTGTAATTAATATCATATCTCTAACTTGCTACCCTTCACTGATATGTGGCGGTGTGGCAGAGCTGAGGAAATCCCATTACGAGTCGAGTCACGTGTGAGAGACTCTATGTACAAGCCAATGAAACTGGTGATTGCAAAAATATGAAAATCTTACTAAAATGCTTTGCATGCTACTAGAATTGAAATTAGTCAAAACTTGTATTTATCATATCATTATATAATCATGACACTTATTGTAAGTATTTCCATGTCCTTTCCTCATTCATGACTTATCACCCGGTTTGTAACTAGAGTATCACGACAGGTGCCACTAGTGGAGCAGGGACTGCTTACCCTTTCCGGAGCACCTAAGTTCACCCCTGGTTTTTAGTGGTGTTTGTGTTGTTTGATCTTTAGTTTTATGTGTAGTGTTTGGTAGATCGTTGCTTGTCCTCTTTCTTTTGGCCATTGTTTTGTCTGTCCTTGACTTATGGATTCTGATTACCCCTTTGGTATCTTCAAACTCTTCTTTCTCCAGATACAAAACATAAAAATCTACTCTTTAACAATTTATTGAAGATATTATGTTAATCTTTAACAGGTAACAATAAAATAATCTCATATCAGCCAATGATATACTACATTTAAAAAAATATCATCTTCAAGTAGAATCTTTTCAACAAGTAGCATTTTGTATGTTTCTAACACAAATAATACATAATATTGTACCCTCAACTCAATGCTGATTGGAAATACATGTAGTTTTTCTTTGCAATTATTACATATATGAAAAAAGCAGTGTTTAGCAAAAATAAATAAAAATACTGAAAAGGTTCAGACTTTTAACTATTTCTTATTAAAAGCTATAACTTAAAATATTATACAAGAGCTGCTAGAAAATAGGGGTGGGGTGGAGGTGCCACTTCAAATTCAATTTGACTAAGAGCATACATAATGTTTTGTAATATAATTTGAAATCAATGGTTTATGGATATTTCTTACATATAGAATCTTCATGGATGCCATTTATTTTACTGGATATGAGCAACAATTAGTTCTGATAAATCATTCATGTAATCATATAGCAGAAAGACATGTGATTCAAAGAGGGGGGAAAGGTCCTATTAACAAAAATAAAAATTCTGAAAAACTACACAATGATTTTACACATTTTGATTCACTCTCTAAAATATGTTAATCCTCTACAGCCTGGAGGACAAGTTTAAGGTGACACTAATCCATGTAAACACTATTTAATTAACCATTAAAGACATTTAATTATTTAATTCACCATAAACAAAAGTATATTTTAAAATTGTAATGTTTTTTTTTTCCTGGATGGCATTTGTCAATAATATTCGTACAGGCCTTACATGGGAGGACTAAACAATAGCATGGGCTGTCCTTACTGAAGACTCCACCATCTTACACGTCATCATGAACAAATGTGTGTATCCAATTAAAAACCAAGTTTATTTTCCTATTACTATATCTGTTATCCTTTCTTGAATAAAATAAGTTTATACCAAATTGTCTGTGGATCTTGATATGACTGCAGCACCACAAGATGAGTGTGGACATACTAATATCCATGCCTCTGAATTCTTGAGGACTTTACACAAAATTAAATGTAAATGTAAAATAAGTGCCCACATTTTCTTTATTTAACCCCTACTATCAGTTGGAATATCATAAATGAATAATGATATATTAAACCAATTATTTCTTCTCAAGATGATTTTTTTTCAAATTTAGACAGACTATTGGATTTTATTTTTTTTACTGAAGATAAGACTAAATGAAAATGTTATTAAAAACAATAAATGATTATACTGGTCGCTCACTCCCTGCTGTCACAAAAAGTGGCTAGGCCCTATGTCTAATAATATTTATAGGTTTAAAATAGGTTAGCATTATGGTGTTTAACACCATTTTCAACAATATTTCAGTTATATTGTGGCAGTCAGTTTTATTGGTGGAGGAAACCGGAGTGCCCGGAGAAAACTACTGACCATGAAACAGGATTCTAACTCACAATGATTAATTTCCATAAAAGCAAAGCAAAAATATTGTTAGGAAAGATCTAAAATTTTGAAGTGGGAGAAAAATAAGAAATTTGTTTTGCTTTATATAACTGAACTTGCCATATCAATTTTAATTCACTTCAAAAAGTTGCCCCATTAAGATAATTTGGATGTGGACAGAGATCATTTTACAACCAGACTTATGACCTTTAATTGTCTATGCTGTTATAGTAGTCCTTTGATATGGTGTATGATTGTGCTTAAAATATCAATAAAAAATAACACCAAGTGAAAGTTAAGAGCAATTCTAACATGACCTCACTCTTTCCCTTTGCTAAAAAAAACAGAATTATTTCTTCGTATTATCTCATTAGCACATGCGCCGATGAATGTGACTGACGTTTCCGCTGGCAGCATAAATTGTGACCCGAATAATGCCGATAGAGGGCGCAGTATTATTCGAGTTACATAAATTGTGTGCGACATTTTCTGCAAGCGTATGTATAAATTACCGTCTTCCAATCAAAGTATACTACCTTTTTTTGTACTCTTAGACATATCAGAATCAAAATAAATCATGGAAGCCAGAATGTGTTTTGAGTTTTAACATGGATTGGCGGATATTAGTAAATTTTATCCCTCGCTTCTGGCTCGGGATAAAATACTAATATCCGCTAATCCATGTTAAAACTCCCAACACATTCTGGCTTCCATGATTTATTTCTTAAGGAGAAGATATAACAGAAACTAATATTGTTATTTTTATATAACTAGTCATTTTATAGTCATATGAAAACTATGATTAGATGTCAAAATATTTCCTTGATTTGTAAGTTATATTGTAATTAATGTTATCAGTATTATATCAGCCTTAATTGGTAATAAAAAAATCGCATCTTATAAATTCTCTCCTCCCTCCTAAAAAAGTATGAAAAAATGTCCCGAGTCAGAATATATGTCCCTGTAGGTCACTCCATACTAAAATGGGGGTTGTGATGGATGGTATGGTAATTGGATTTACATCTACCTATGCACTGTGTGAATTTGATTACAACACAGCAAAGTGTACTTCATACAACATTATGTGATAAAGATTGTCAGTGAAGTGTGAACCACATCAGTGGTGTAATGGTTAGCTTGCTTGATTCCAGTGAAATATATCGTGAGTTCGTTCAGGGCTAAGTCAAACCAAAGCTTTAAATTGGTATTTGTTGCTTCTCCACTAGGGGAAAGAGCAAAAAAAAAATGTTGGCTCGGAATCAGGATACTGTGTCCAAGCGGAGCGACACATCTACCTGCAGAATGTTGTTTCAATGCGTTAGCAGTATAAAAATCCATCGAAGTGAATTGGCAAACATCATTATCATCTCATCGAATGTTAGAAGAGTTTGAAGAAACCAAAGGGGTAATCAGAATCCGTAAATCGAAGAACAGAACACAATGGCCAACTTGTTCTCGCTATGATATAACTGACAAATTTATCATTAGGTGTTAAACAAGAATCACTCACTCATTCAGTGACATGTGGAAAGTTGTTGTTCATATTTGGGTACTCAGGGTTCTTCCACCAGCTCAACTGAAGTTGACGTAAAATACTCATAACTCTAGTCAAATCTTGGGTACAAATCAAACAGACCTTAAATGTAACTTAAAATAAAACCATTTACTACAGTTAGACCTAGCAAAGTTTGAATGTACATATTTGACATAAATAGCCAATATATATATATTTTTTTCAAATTGAACTCTGAAATCAGAACATAATAATCAATGGGGAGCCCTGAAGCAAAGGCAACAAAGTTAAAAAGGTTTACATATCAAAAAGCATATACTGTGACAAAAAAAGTCCCCTGAAACAACCTTTCTGATTAAATTTGCTTGGTGTATGGATCAATGCTTTGATTTTCACAAAATAATCACTCATTCCATTAATTTGACAAAACATTTTTTGATGGTAAAATCTACTTAAAAAATAACTTTGTTTGAAAAAGATGGCAGAGGTTGGGTATGATTTGGGAAAGTATAGAAAATTCATAATTCATAAAAGATACCTCTAGAATGCTCATTTACCCTGTATTCAATGTTATTCTTATGTGAAAACAATACCCTGATGAATATGAACTTTACTCTTGGAATATAGAAGGATTTTTTTAAGCTGTGTTTTATGACAATACAGGTTTTAGAATTTTTGCATCAAGTTCTAAATAGCAATTCCATTGGCAAAATCTCAAAATTTTTAATAGATATTTGATGTTTTTTTTATATTCTTTTGAAAAAATACATGCTATATATTTCGATTTAGCTTCCACTTTTCCTGTATTCCCCAAGTATCAGACTTGTTAACATATCATATGTCAGAACACGTACTACATAAATAAATATAAGTACAAATGTACTGGTATTGATCTTACGAGCAATTGATGTCATACTCATTGTTTATTACATACTTAGTTAAAATAAAGGCATTTTTGTATGACCAATATGACCGGAAGTAAACTGTCCATATTTTCACACCCTGGGAAAATAACCGGTTATTAGGTGCCCCTTGTGTGTTTCAGACAAAATAAACAACTTCCAGTGTTTACGTCTGCATATGGCGGAAGTATATAATAAATAGTTTAATACATGGACATTTCCATATTGGCCTGGTTATCATCCCGAGACACCCATATTGGCCTGAGACGAAGTCGAGGGCCAATATGGGTGGAGGGATGATAACCAGGCCAATATGGAAATGCCCATGTATTAATCTGTATTTATTAAATACAAGTGTCCAATTTTTCCAGAACATGATGTGGAACCCAATACTGATTAAATATAACAGTCATGACTTGCCAGTACCATTGATGTGGAAAGCAATATTTATTAAATATAACAGTCATGACTTGCCAGAGCCATTGATGTGGAAACCCATGTTGATACAATATAACAGTCATGACTTGCCAGAACTTGATGTGGAACCCAATATTGAATATATAAAACTTGATGTTAAATTCTATGTTAAAATACAGTGGATACTAATATACATTACTCTCCATATTTTAACATTAGTAACAAAGTACAATCCTGTAGTTTAATGAATGCATTAAAAACAATCTGCATCATATATTATGATTCTATATATCATGACACTGTAAAGACTTCATAATATAGCAGCTCTCCTCTCTATGATAAATACTTTAGGAAAGTCCAAAATGTAAATTAAATAGCCTTTCTCTTCTGTGTTGTAAATCAATGATAAATCAGTAGAATCTCTTAAATAAAATAGAGATTTGATTACACCTCTCACCCCCTTCCCTTTATCTTTAAAATAATAACGCCTTCACTTTTAATAGAACAATAGTACATAGATCCAATACGAGTTTAGATACGAGACAGTTGGTGTAGCAGATTAGAAGGAAGGATAGCCTCTAACTTCTCTAAAACATAGCTGATTGGCATGTACAGCCATCCTAGAACCTACAATGAACAACAAAGAAGAAATTAACAAATATATATATATATATATATATAGCTATAAACTCCTGGCACACAAAGGAGTTTTTATTTATTTGTTTTAATTTTGAATAAATTCAAACATTCAATTTGTCATTATAAAATTCAATGTAGAAGATATGTCATGATATAATAAAACAAGCATCAATAACGGGGACCAACATGACCATCAATTGGAATTATAGGACTTCTTAGGGTTTTTAACTCAAGAGATATAAACAAATAATCCCATTCTGTACCAGACCATTCTCTGTAAATAACTACTGATGACATAGTTTGACAAACTCTCTACAAACACAGTCTTTGACTATGTAGTCTACAAACAGTCATTGACTATGTAGTCTACAAACACAGTCATTGACTATGTAGTGTACAAACACAGTCATTGACTATGTAGTCTACAAACACAGTCATTGATTATGTAGTCTACAAACAGTCATTGACTTTGTAGTCTACAAACAGTCATTGACTATGTAGTCTACAAACAGTCATTGACTATGTAGTCTACAAACACAGTCATTGACTATGTAGTCTACAAACACAGTCATTGACTATGTAGTCTACAAACACAGTCATTGTCTATGCAGTGTACAAACACAGTCATTGACTATGTAGTCTACAAACACAGTCATTGACTATGTAGTCTACAAACA
>MJUT01040392.1:1740210-1764313 GCA_002080005.1 Gigantidas platifrons | reverse complement strand
GTCTACAAACACAGTCATTGACTATGTAGTGTACAAACAGTCATTGACTATGTAGTCTACAAACACAGTCATTGACAATGTAGTCTAAAAACAGTCATTGACTATGTAGTCTACAAACACAGTCATTGACTATGTAGTGTACAAACACAGCCATTGACAATGCAGTTAACAAACACAGTAATTGACTATGTAGTCTACAAACAGTCAATGACCGTAGTCTACAAACACAGTCATTGACTATGCAGTCTACAAACAGTCATTGACTATGTAGTCTACAAACACAGCCATTGACAATGCAGTTTACAAACACAGTCATTGACAATGTAGTCTAAAAACAGTCATTGACTATGTAGTCAACAAACACAGTCATTGACTATGTAGTCTACAAACACAGTCATCGACTATGTAGTCTACAAACAGTCAATGACTATGTAGTCTACAAACAGTCAATGACTATGTAGTCTACAAACACAGTCATTGACAATGTAGTCTACAAACACAGTCATTGACTATGTAGCCTACAAACAGTCAATGACTATGTAGTCTACAAACAGACAATGACTATGTAGTCTACAAACAGTCAATAACTATGTAGTCTACAAACACAGTCATTGACTACTGTACGGCGGGTTATTTTCGCGGTGCTAATTTTTGCGTATTTTTGAGGTCATTCCAAAAACGCCAAAATAAATTCCGCTAAATTAACATTTTGAAGTGCAGTACTTTCAGCTATATTCAGATTTTTTTTATAATTCCGTATTTACATAACTGTATACAATGTGACAATATTGATTAATGCTGATGGCATATTTACACTTTCATGCTTTACAAGTAAAATCTGAATTAAACTCACAGGTATAGACTAATAGATTTGTTAATTTGTCACATGGTTTTCCAATAGTAATCAAATGTTACTGACAAAACTACATGTCAATGATTAATTAACATCAAAGACATACCAACAGGTTCATAAAATCAACCAGTCGAGACTGCTAGACGCCCACCAATTATATTTATTGATTAACAGATTAAAGTGTCATATTGGCTATACCGTTACTTAATCCATTAATTTCTAAATAAATTTTGTAGTAATTTTTGCTAAATAGTAATTTCAAACCGCTGACCGCAAAATGGATGGTAAAAATGTTTCAGCATGTCAAAATAATCCGGATATTGTCCGAAAAGGGTTCAGAGAAATGGGTATAAGTGACATTCTTGAGGATGAAGTTCCGCTGGCACAGATGTCAAGATCTAAGTAACATTTTAATACACTCTGGGACTTTTAAATGTTGTGATCATGATTTGGATATTTTAACATGCATTTCGTCAATATTTTAATAATAAAGATTTTTTAATAAAGATTTGTATTTGTGGTAGAAATTTAAGGTTCAATGCATCACTTAGCGTCCGCTAATTTTTCATTTTTGCATCACTTAGCATCCGCCAAATTTAAAAACGCCAAAATTTTTCGTATACCTTTATGACTCAAAATCGCCAAATTTTACACCCGCGAAAATAACTCGCCATATGGTATGTAGTCTACAAACACAGTCAATGACTGTAGTCTACAAACACAGTCATTGACTATTTAGTCTACAAACAGTCATTGACTATGTAGCCTACAAACAGTCATTGACTATGTAGTCTACAAACAGTCAATAACTATGTAGTCTACAAACACAGTCATTGACTATGTAGTCTACAAACACAGTCATTGACTATGTAGTCTACAAACAGTCATTGACTATGTAGTCTACAAACACAGTCATTGACTGTGTAGTCTACAAACAGTCAATGACTATGTAGTCTACAAACACAGTCATTGACTATGTAGTCTACAAACACAGTCATTGACTATTTAGTATACAAACACAGTCATTGACTGTGTAGTCTACAAACAGTCAATGACTATGTAGTCTACAAACAGTCAATGACTATGTAGTCTACAAACAGTCATTGATAATGTAGTCTACAAACAGTCATTGACTATGTAGCCTACAAACAATCATTGACTATGTAGTCTACAAACAATCATTGACTATGTTGTCTACAAACAGTCATTGACTATGTAGTCTACAGAAAGTCAATGACTGTAGTCTACAAACACAGTCATTGACTATGTAGTCTACAAACAATCAATGACTATGTAGTCTACAAACACAGTCATTGACTATGTAGTCTACAAACAGTCAATGACTATGTAGTCTACAGTCATTAACTATGTAGTCTACAAACAGTCATTGACTATGTAGTCTACAAACAGTCAATGACTATGTAGTCTAAAAACAGTCAATGACTATGTAGTCTACAAACAGTCATTGACTATGTAATCTACAAACAATCATTGACTATGTAGTCTACAAAGTCATTGACTATGTAGTCTACAAACATTCATTGACTATGTAGTCTACAAAAAGTCAATGACTGTAGTCTACAAACACAGTCATTGACTATGTAGTCTACAAACAGTCATTGACTATGTAGTCTACAAACACAGTCATTGACTATGTAGTCTACAAACACAGTCATTGACTATGTAGTCTACAAACACAGTCACTGACTATGTAGTCTACAAACAGTCAATGACTATGTAATCTACAAACACAGTCATTGACTGTAGTCTGCAAACAGTCATTGACTATGTAGTCTACAAACAGTCAATGACTATGTAGTCTACAAACAGTCATTGACTATGTAGTCTACAAAAACAGTCATTGACTATGCAGTCTACAAACAGTCATTGACTATGTAGTCTACAAACAGTCATTGACTATGTAGTCTACAAACACAGTCACTGATTATGTAGTCTACAAACACAGTAATTGACTACTGTAAACGTGGAAATTTTCACATGGGGGTTATTTTCGATATTTGCGATCAATAAATATCTTTGAAAATATCCCCCACGCGAATAATTCGGTTTTCAAGTGGTTTTCAAGTGATGAAAAGACGAACGGGAGAGGGATCAACATGACCATTTTAATGTGCACGTTCAAATGTTTATCACCTTTTATGATAAATTTAACTCACCTTTCTAATTACATTGTATATAAACAGGAAAAATAATAATTTTTTTTTTTTAATTTTCAAATAGAAAAGAATACATAATTGTACACGAAAACATTGGTCAATTTCTAGTACACTTCGTCAACATTTATACCGTTAAAACCATTGTACATTCACTTGTTGGTACAACGTTTAAGCCTGAAAATTAATTAATGATACTCTTTAATTTTTATCACAACAAGGGGAAAATCAATAAAATGACAGATAATTACCGTTGTAATTAATAAAACTATCATAAAATATAGACATGTACCCATTCTAATTATGTAGCATAGATCAAGAAAATCATCTTTACTAACAGTGGCACTTGGTATTCATATTTTACGAATTTATATAGACTGCGTAGATTTTGCCGATGTTCGGCAGACGTTCTACAATGTCAACAGTTTATCTAATTTATTTATAAATGTTGCAGGCACCACAATTTTGGAATTTCGAAACATTACAAAATTATTTTGAAAGTTTTGAAAAATGTTCACATTAGAACAGTACATGAATAATCGATAATTGATTACCCTCTGGGCACCTCTGGTTTATTTTTAAACAGACAAAGAAAGACAAATTTATCTTTATTACTTTATTTTCACTACAATATTTACCGAAAATAGCCACATGGAGAAATTTATAATTTTGAAGACCGCTGACCGCAAAATTTACCCCCACGCGAAATGTTTGATCCACTAAATCTCAAAAATAACACCCCGCGAAAATTTCCATGTTTACAGTATGTAGTCCACAAACAGTCAATGACTGTAGTCTACAAACAGTCAATGACTATGTAGTCTACAAACAGTCATTGACTATTCAGTCTACAAACAGTCAATGACTATGTAGTCTACAAACACAGTCATTGACTATGTAGTCTACAGTCAATGACTATGTAGTCTACAAACACAGTCATTGACTATGTAGTCTACAAACAGTCATTGACTATATAGTCTACAAACAGTCAATGACTGTAGTCTATAAACACAGTCATTGACTATTCAGTCTACAAACAGTCATTGACTATGTAGTCTACAGTCAATGACTGTAGTCTACAAACAGTCATTGACTATGTAGTCTACAAACAGTCATTGACTATGTAGTCTACAAACACAGTCATTGATTATGTAGTCTACAAACACAGTCATTGTCTATGTAGTCTACAAACACAGTCATTGACTATGTAGTTTACAAACAGTCAATGACTATGTAGTCTACAAACAGTCATTGACTATGTAGTCTACAGTCAATGACTATGTAGTCTACAAACAGTCATTGACTATGTAGTCTACAAACAGTCAATGACTGTAGTCTATAAACACAGTCATTGACTATTCAGTCTACAAACAGTCATTGGCTATGTAGTCTACAAACACAGTCATTGATTATGTAGTCTACAAACACAGTCATTGACTATGTAGTCTACAAACACAGTCATTGACTATGTAGTTTACAAATAGTCAATGACTATGTAGTCTACAAACAGTCATTGACTATGTAGTCTATGAACAGTCATTGACTATGTAGTCTACAAACAGTCATTGACTATTTAGTCTACAAAAAGTCAATGACTGTAGTCTACAAACAGTCATTGACTATGTAGTCTACAAACAGTCAATGACTGTAGTCTACAAACACAGTCCTTGACTATGTAGTCTATAAACAGTCATTGACTATGTAGTCTACAAACGCAGTCATTGACTATGTAGTCTACAAACAGTTATTGACTATGTAGTCTACAAACAGTCATTGACTATGTAGTCTACAAACAGTCATTGACTATGTAGTCTACAAACGCAGTCATTGACTATGTAGTCTACAAACAGTTATTGACTATGTAATCTACAAACAGTCAATGACTGTAGTCTATAAACAGTCATTGACTATGTAGTCTACAGTCAATGACTGTAGTCTACAAACAGTCAATGACTATGTAGTCTACAAACACAGTCATTGACTATGTAGTCTACAAACACAGTCATTGACTATGTAGTTTACCAAAAGTCAATGATTATGCAGTCTACAAACAGTCAATGACTATGTAGTCTACAAACAGTCATTGACTATGTAGTCTACAGTCAATTACTATATAGTCTACAAACAGTCAATGACTATGTAGTCTACAAACAGTCATTGACTATGTAGTATACAAACAGTCATTGACTATGTAGTCTACGAACAATCATTGACTATGTAGTCTACAAACAGTCATTGACTATTAACAGTCAATGACTATGTAGTCTACAAACAGTCATTGACTATGTAGTCTACAAACAATCATTGACTATGTAATCTACAAACAGTCATTGACTATTTAGTCTACAAAAAGTCAATGACTAGTCTACAAACACAGTCATTGACTATGTAGTCTACAAACAGTCAATGACTATGTAGTCTACAAACAGTCATTGACTATGTAGTCTACAAAGTGATTGACTATGTAGTCTACAAACACAGTCATGGACTATGTAGTCTTCAAACACAGTCATTGACTATGTAGTCTACAAACACAGTCATTAACTATGTAGTCTACAAACACAGTCATTGACTATGTAGTCTACAAACACAGTCATTGACTATGTAGTCAACAAACAGTCAATGACTGTAGTCTACAAACAGTCATTGACTATGTAGTCTACAAACAGTCATTGACTATGTAGTCTACAAACAGTCAATGACTATGTAGTCTACAAACAGTCATTGACTATGTAGTCTACAAACACAGTCCTTGACTATGTAGTCTATAAACAGTCAATGACTATGTAGTCTACAAACACAGTCATTGACTATGTAGTCTACAAACAGTCAATGACCATATAGTCTACAAACAGTCAATGACTATGTAGGTTATGTTTAAGTATTGATAATAGCAAAATTTTCAACCAATATACTTTGTAAAACTTTTATTTTTTATCTTCTTAACTAAAGATTCACTGTAAAAAAAATTGATAGAAGAAAAAAAAAAATTCAAATTGCACGCACTACCACTTTAGAATATGTCCAATTTCCATATTCCAAAAAAAAACTTAAAATAAAAAAATTCATTAAAACACTTGAAAATACATGTGTATTAAATACCGCAATAACAGAAAGCTACAGTTTAAATTTCAGTTAATTTGATAAACATCAAACAAAAGTCAGTTATATTGTATGTAATACACATGTATAACACAGATGGATATTAAAAAAGATCAACAATGTACACTTACTGTTTTAGCTACCATACCCATGGGTTCTGGGTACTGATGTGTGAGAAGGGCCAACAATGCTGTGAATGAACACAAACCAGCTGTGAACAATATAAAGAAAGGTAGCTCTTTCTTTGGGTACACTGATACTTCATGGTAAGCTATAAATAAATGATGATGTCATCATGTCATGTATCATTTGATTGACTTGGCATTCTACAACATGTCATTTGAATGTAATACAGGAAAACATTTCAAAATGGTTTTAGAGATTACAATGCTTCACAAAGCTTTCTACATTCCAATATATAATAGGTACAGTTGACATAAAACTATTTAAAGAGTTTTGTGTTAAAACTCCAAGGGATAATCTATAAAAATCAGAAAAAATATGGATCTTTTAAAAAAAAAAGACATGCATAAAACAACAGATTTTCAAGCGGCAGATAGAGAAGGCATAATATAATCCAAAAAATGTAACTGACCCTCGGTACATTGTGTGATTTATTCTTAACTAGATGTTGTATTATTATGCCCCTGTTAGAATGATCAACTTTTACAATAACCCTCACCTAATAACATAATCTTTTATTTCTAAAAAGTTTGAAATGTATTTTTCTTATTGTCTATAAAATATAGGTACATATACAAATGGGTGGTTATAATGTATTTTATTGTAATAACATTTTTCCTTTGATGTCACAGGTATTTTCATTTTTTTTAAAATTTATTCAGAGGTAGAATTGTTGCTTGATGTTGTCTGTCCATGCCTTGCAGGGTTGGGTAGGTAGGTAGGCTTTTTATTTTTTTCTAAACAATTTTAAGAAAAAAAATCAAGTGACAAAACAAACATGTAACTTGGAAACAAAAACAAAAAACAGGTAATAACATGGATGGCTTTATTCTGGATAGATGACAAAAGGCAACTTAGCTTCTTAATAAACATTATGACGGTAATCATCATTTTTTCTTTCAATTTAACTCTAATGATAGCTAAAAATTTCAGTTAGATGAATCAGGACAAGAATTTCAGCTACATAAGATGCTAATTGTAGCGAAAATGAGGGAATTCTATTACAGACATATATTCACATTTAACTCCTTAAAATGGAAATACATAATGGTTTAATTTTTTTTAAGTGGTGCTTACAGATAAAGTAAGTAAAAAAAGAAGAGTTTTTAATATTTTCAATGTTAAAATTTTCATTTAAAATGACTATTTATTTAGGCTTCAATAGAAAGGTGAGTATCTTAGGCATACAATTCAAATATATCAGAATTAGAGGGTTTAAGTCTACTAACATTGCATTTAAAATTACATTTTTATATATAATTAAATTAAATGATTTCAAAAATCAACGAATGAATTTAATTTAGCATAAACACCTGTAGTTTTATCTTTTAATTGGAACTGAAGTGATTCATGAATTTGGCTCCATTCGCCCTAATTTTGATGCAATAAATTAGTTAGGCAATACCGAGCGATGTCTCGCGCAATGGTAGAACATATCCTTTTTAAATTAATTCCTATAGTAATGGTTAATTTTCCAAACAAAACAGAAAATGACAAGAAATCGGAAGCAAAAAAATGTAAAAAAAAATTATTAACTGCATTGATGTACAACAATAGTAAAATTAAATAACAAAAATAATACTAAAGCTATGCCCATTCTTGCTAATAAATTGTTTTAAATGGTGCTCCCATTTGTGGAGGTGTTCTTAAGACTTTTTAAATGATCACCTTATACACAACAGGGGCTTGGGAGATTGTTTTTAAATTTGTATGGTAGTATGAAAGAAAGAGAAGGGTGGAACCTTTTTGGAGCCAGATTTGAAAATCCACATTCTGATCAATATTCTCCATGGAAACAATATTTCAAAATATCACTTTCAACAGATAAAAGAAATTGTAGTATATTTCTCTGCCTACACAAAGTAAATGAAAACATTTTGTGTTCCAACCAATCTGGACAGTTCTCTTGAACAGTCTAGTACAGTCAGAATTTAACTTTTATTGTTTAAAATTAAATTACCATTAGACTATAAAAAGCTTGTGGGAATTTACAAACATAGAAAAAAAAATAACCATGGGCGAAAAAATACTTGTTCAAATGAAATATCATTAGAAGTCAAAGTACAACCAATGATAACATGATTAAGTCGGTTTCCTTTGGCTGTCATCCTTATACAAGAAAATATAGTGGGACAATGCACAGAATGAGACAACCTCAATATTTTGTCATCAGCAAATTCCATACATTGCAGATGAGTAAATCATTTTATTCTTTTGTTAGTGTTTGGAGACAATAAACTAAAATTAGCATAAACTAGAGGCTCAGTGGACTGAGCCTGTGTCGCTCACCTTTCATTGTGCTTTGAGGAAATTTAATGCAGAACCTTCCATAGGTGCTTTCCACCAAATTTTGGTTTATTTGGCTAAGCTGTTACAGAGAAGAAGATTTTTAGGAATCGACCAACCAGAAACTAGAATTGCCTATGGCAGCCATGTTTGTTAACAGATCGGGACAAAATTAGCATTCTTTATAGAGCACCTTCCATATATGTTTCCTACCAAGTTTCGGTTCATTTGGCTAAGCAGTTTCAGAGAAGAAGATTTTCAGAAATTGACCATTCAGAAACAAGTATTGCCTATGGTGGCCATGTTTGTCTACGTATCAAAACGAAATGAGCAATCCCTATAGAGGCCCTGCCATAGATGCTTCCTATCAATTTTTTCGGTTCATTTGGCAAAGCAGTTTCAGAGGAGAAGATTTTTAGAAATCAACCTATCAGAAACAAGAATTGCCTGTGGCGGCCATGTTTGTTAACGGATCGGGACGAAATGAGCCATCTTCATAGAGGACCTTCCATAGATGCTTCCTACCATGTTTCGGTTCATTTGGCAAAACGGTTTCAGAGGAGAATAATTTTAAATATCAGTCAATCAGAAACAAGAATCACCTGTGACGGCCATATTTGTTAATAGATCGGGACGAAATGAGCAAACTTTATAGAGGACCTTTCATAGATGATAGCTACAAAGTTTCAGTTCATTTGGCTAAGCGGTTTCAGAAAAGAATTTTAAAAATCAGTCAATCAGAAACAAGAATCGTCTGTGGCGGCCATGTTTGTTAATAGATCGGGACGAAATGAGCAAACTTTATAGAGGACCTTCCATAGATGCTTCCTACAATGTTTCGGTTCATTTGTCACAGCAGTTTCAAAGAAGAAGATTTTTAGAAATAGACCAATCAGAAACAAGAATTGCCTGTGGCAGCCATGTTTGTTAATGGATCGGGACGAAATGAGCAATCTTTACAGAGGACCACACATAGATGATACCTACCAAGTTTCAGTTCATTTGGCTCAGCGGTTTCAGAGAAGATTTTTTAGAAATCAACCAATCAGAAACAAGAATTGTCTGTGGTGGCCATGTTTGTTAACGGATCGGGACAAAATGAGCAATCTTTACAGAGGACCTTCCAAAGATGCTTCCTACCAAGTTTCGGTTCATTTGGCAAAACGGTTTCAGAGGAGAAGGAATTTAAAAAATCAGCCAATCAGAAACAAGAGTCGCCTGTGGCGGCCATGTTTGTTAACGAATCAGGACGAAATGAGCAATCTTTACAAAGGACCTTCCATAGATGCATCCTATCAAGTTTCGGTTCATTTGGCAAAACGGTTTCAGAGGAGAAGAATTTAACCGAAACATTTGGCAAAACGGTTTCAGAGAAGAATTTAAAAAATCAGCCAATCAGAAACAAGAATCGCCTGTGGCAGCCATGTTTGCTAATGGATCGGGACGAAATGAGCAAACTTTATAGAGGACCTTCCATAGATGCTTCCTACCAAGTTTCAGTTCATTTGGCTAAGGGGTTTCAGATGAGATGATTAAAATGTGAAAAGTTAACGGACGCCAAGTGATGGCAAAAGCTCACATTGCCTTTGGCAAGGTGAGCTAAAAAAGGGGTTATTTTATTAAACTCAAAACAAACTGAAGGTGATGTTACAAGTCAACTGTCCGATGTCAGTTGAATATCTCAAAACATTGGTTTAAAAAACTGTTTGTTCAATAATAAAAAGTCCCCCCAAAAAAAAGCAGTGTGTTGTTTTTGGTTACACATTTTCTATCTGAATATGTTAAAAGTCAATTTTTTTTTCAAAATTTATATTTGAATACATTTGTATAGAATTTACAAAGAAATGGAAATTGATCATACCTGGTAATAATTCTCTGTCTGCACTCTCTGTACATGTGGGGTAGGGATAAAATAAATGTCCTTTCTCTAGAGGATAGGGTATCATTCTAAATGCTGAAAAATTAACACAATATGTTGGTAAAACTACTTTTCATTTCAATGCTTTATACATCAAATTGTTGGTATAAGGCAATATAATATATACAATTTCATTCTCAAAATTCTAATAGTTTCAACTTTCAACTGTCAACTCAATTCGGTTGTTTCGAATCATGTCAATTCCGACCACGTTCCGTCTTTTTCGTGTCTTGACGTCTGAACAAATAGGCAGGCGACTTCCGGTGTTTACGCTATTACTGTGACAACGTCAGCATATTATAGTCGTAGATGCGGTAGATTATAAGTAATTGTAATATGGAGACGCCAAGGAAACCGCTGAATAAATACTGGTGTTCGGTACCCCACTATCTGTCTTATATAAGAAATATATACATAAAGGCAGATCGTTTTCCTTTCATGATGCTGACAGCCGCAAATAAAGAAAGAAAACAAATTTAATTTTAAAGAATTATTTGTCTCTGCGTTGAAGTCTTTGATACAAATAAAATAATTTAATTGATATATGTCTTTTACAGAAAATGTTAAGATATTTTTAACTTGAGAATCGAAAGTTAAAACGGCACATATCGATTGAAGTTTTTGTTGTGTACATTGACACCGGAAGCTCAGGGCCTTTAGTTCCATCGAAATCACGTGATCTGGCAGACGAAAATAACAAAATTTTGACGGAAGTGAAGTTGAAACTATTCGAAACAACCGAATTGTTTATGTTCAGATTAAAATTTTTAAAAAACATCAACATTAGCCTGAATCATTGACCAGGTTAAACATTGGGTTCAAGCTCATTGGAGTTAGAGACAAGAATTGCTCATCGTCGCCATGTTTTTACAATAATATTAAATGAGAAACTTTGTAGATGATTTCACATACATTATTTGTACAATGTTACATATCATTTGGACCAGTAGTTTCTGAGATGATTTTTAAGAGGCTCAGCTACTCTGAAACATCACAAACATCACAAACATCATTCCTACAAAGTTTGGTTCTAATTGGTCATATAGTTTCAGATGAGATGATTAACATATTAATTATTATACCTCACTATATATGAATGTTTTCTATTGGATCATTTATAGTCACATGACTGCAGACAATTATAGATGTACAGTTGACTCTCGTTATCTTGAATTCGATGGGACCATGGAAAAAATTCGAGTCGACCGTAGTTCGACTCAAAAGGAGTTACGAAAACTGGAAGTGAGGTTTGTTTAATGACGAAATGGAGACAACTCGAGCGAAATTTTGAAGAGCTAACACCAGCATCGCATGTCCCGATTCTCTGAACGATTTAAAACTTATTCGATGTTTTGTTGCTGTTTTTTTTTCTCTGTTAAATTCGTTGAATCTTGTGGAACAACTGATAACTTCTAGATATCTTTTTTGTGTGTATGATTATGTTTTTCAGCTCAAGCATTGTCATTAAACTTCACCCATCATGACGTTTTTTTCTTTGTGCAATATTTACAATAAATTGTGTGTTTTTATGATTCAATAAAATTTCCCCTTTTCTTACAACTGTTAATTAAGAGTAACATTTTTTTCAAATCTCTCAAAATTGAGAAATTATACATCTTTAATCAAAATTAATTTCCGACAATAGATAAAACGCTTCCGTTGTGTACTTTTCATAATCATTGATGTATGCCGACCCAAGCACACTTATAATGTTATGAATCGATAATTTTTGATTGTACACATCTAACTTAGAACATAGTAAAGTACTCTCGACAATAGAATTTTGCCTTACTTAATCATTAAGACCATGGATTTTCCCCATTGTTCCCCAAGGCAAAATTCTATTGTCTTGATTTCTTTACAATGTTCTAAGTTTGTAAGAACATGATAATCCCTGTCTTCATGATAAGTACTCGCCTTCGCTCGTACTTATTCATGAAGACAGGGATTATCATGTTCTTACATATACTTGTGTCATAATACCAAGCCAATTCAAATATTGCCACTAATTAATTTGACAGATTGTGAAATAAACATGTGAAATAGCCTCAGGTAAAAATGTCAAAGCCAATGACCGGATGTTTCACCTGTGATCCTATTTTAATCCCAAGGTAATTATGCACATATTTTGACAGGTAAATTCGACTTAACGAATGTAAATATTATGGCTTTCTACATCTCTGGACCAAAATTTTTATTCGAGACGACCGAAATTACGACTCATCCGAATTCGACTCAACAGGAGTCAAATTACATATATTTATACACAACGAAGTTCGGGACTTCGATAAAAATTCGACTCAACCGGAAATTCGAGTCAACCGAGTTCGAGACAATGAGAGTCAACTGTATTCTTAAAATTTTCCATCGACTGGTAGACAACCCTATTGTCTACTCCACTAATAAAACTTACCTCCATGATATATCTGAAATATTGTTGAAAGTGGTGATAAACAGCATAACCCTAGCCCTAATGTCTACCTTGACAATCCCTATTTGCTTCAATTGACATCTGACAATAGTACATGTATTGTCACCCTCAACAACCCCTATTTTGTTTCAACAGAGGTGTGACAATAGCATTGTCACCCTCGACAACCCATATTTTGCTTCAACAAAGGTGTGACAATAGTATTGTCACTCACAACAACCCCTCTGATGTCAATGGATTTTCACTGCTGTTGTGAAGGGCTGTAGACCTGACGACAACCTATTGTCTCCCTCTCATTATATATGTTTGGGTTGTCTACCGGGTTGTTTCCATCGTCCGTAAAATATCCAAATTGCCTTGTTACTTTTATAATGTAAGGTATAATAATAAACAATTATTGCCTTCAATGGATGTAAACATCCAGAATTGTTAACCTGAAGGGGGTTGTTTTCCCAAGGGGTTTAGCCCGAGGGAATAAACCCCTTGAGGGTTAACAATTCTGATGTTTACAATCCATTGAAGGCAATAACTGTTTTATTATACCGAACAACAGACCAAGGATTGGGCACTTAAATAAATACATGTATTTAAACAAAATGTGTGTTTAATAACTTTTGACACATTTTTAACAAATGTTAAACTATTTCATGTTTATATTAAAGTTCACAACACAACCAGTGATATAGGGCACAAACCGGCCATCAGTAATATTTTCAACAGATTTGAGTACATTGGTAGTGTTGTTTGGAACAAGTACTTGGTTGTTCACTTGACAAGTATTTGTACTACATTTGGAAGAAGTTGGATCAATATTGCATAATTCCTGCAATTCTGCTTCACTCATGTACTGCCATCCTGTTGGTCCGACCAAATTGTAAACAAACAGACGACAATGTCACTTCCGGAAAGAGTTGTTTCCCTTTTGAGGCACGCTATGGGTTGTTTACCGGGGAACAATAGGGTTGTTACCCGGTAAACAATTGTTTCCCGTTTGGGTTAATTTTCACAAAACATTAAAATTGTTTCAGGTCATGTGATATAATTTAAGCCAATGAGAAGTTAGTGAGGTATAATAACAATAATTGTCAACCTCTTAAAGAAGGCCATTATTGTATAACTACTATGACAGACATACAGTTTATGTGTATTCGGCGAAAAACTGGGGAAAGGCTCGGTGAACCTCGCTATTATCCCAGTTTTCAGGTCTCATACACATAAACTTTATATTTTAAGACACTGCACTAATATTGTCTAAATTTACACTTACTTCCTTCCCATGTACAGTGTAGAAGATTAAGTGCCCCATCTACTTTTTTCCAGTGAGGAAGATGGAAGAATGCATATGCTATTGCCTCACTGTCCCCTCTCTTAAGTATGTGTTCTGGTGGAAGGATTAGACTTTTCATTTCTAGTAAATACTGAAAAATACAAAATACAATACAATATATATACAGCATATCAAGAATTCCCTAGCATTTCTTTATTTTTACAATGTTCGTGAATGCCACAAATTGTGGAAATAATACAAACGGAAAATGGCCACACAATCATGTATTAATGAAATGAACAAGAGTTGCATTTCTTTTGTGATTTGCCTATGTTTTACATTATAGTACAGGCCAATTAATCATGTACATGTGATAAGGTAAAACTGAACATTAAATTGGAAATTGGTGGAAATTAAATAAATATCTTTTATGTAGTATTATCATGTAGTATCATTGAGTTATTGTAGTATCATTGAGCTATTGTAGTATCATTGAGTTATGTAGTATCATTGATCATTGAGTTACAGTCGAACTTCAATAGCTCGAACACCGCCGATATCTCGAACTGCATTAAAAATCCGGTTATTTTTTACTATATATCTATATTAAATAAACTTCAGTTTCTCGAAATTCGATTTCTCGAAATGTCGAACTAATATTTTGGTCCCCAAAACAGTATCAATAAAGAAATTACCAACGAAAACTCGAACTGCAATTTTAATGAGCCTCTGTGTCAAAAATTTACCCGAGAACAGCAGGAGTGATTTACACAAGCTGTATTGATCATTGTTGATTGATGACAGGTAGGTAATTAACAGTGCATGTCATGATAGGTGTAAATCTCTTAACTGAGTTGTAATTAAAATGTCATCTTAATCTTTAAAGAAAGTTAATCAATTAACAGTCGGCGATCTTTAAAAAGATTAATTAATGCACAAAGGTAAACAAATTAATTTAGTGATGATCTTTTCGGCATATTTAAAAAGTCTTATTAAAATTGAAAACTCGTTAAGTGATAATGTTTCAACAATTTACAAAATTGTACCAGCTATCGAAAAGCTGGTAAGGTGAAAGGTCAAATCCAGTCATTGTACATCGATTGCTTTCAACTGCCAGGTTAAAAATAAACACAAAAACAAGAAATTACTAAGAAAGGAATGAATAAACAACAAAACACATGAATCAAGATCTACATACGTTAAAGGTGACAGTTATAAGTCCAAATGAAAGCATGTTAGCGGTTACACAACTACGGAAAGAGCCTGGGCCATTTTACCGCTGTTTCATTTCACTTGTAAAAATTTATTTCTTGTGTTATTTTTAAATCATCGGATGCTATTTAAAGAGATACAAACGTCATGAATTTTACCTGTGAACAGGTATTCCCCCAGCTGTAAGGCCACAACTATTGTTGTCTTCGTTAAATAATTTTTCATATATATTGTCTATTAACGACAGCAATGTTTACGCTATTGGCATGTTTAGCTATCGCCATTAAGAAAAGAGAAACATAAGGCATACATGGAAATATAATATATCAAATAAGATCAGACATAAAACAATATTTATTCTTCATATGAAAGTTTGAAATTATTCAAAATTCAGGTGCTTACCGAATATATATATTTCGTGAACATTTGGCAATACCTAACGAATAAACCATGGTTCTGAATGAGAGACATGTGAATATTTGTAGACTGTGCTCATCAACAAAAATTTGTATGAAGCGAAGCGAAGCTTAAGTCCATGTGGGTTTTTTTTTAACAGCAGATCAAACGGTGTGTACACTGTCATTTGTCCTGAATCAAAACGAATTATTTGTTAGGTTAAGTTTTGCTATGGAGCCGCAACCAAAAGGAATTTACAGCGTCACGACACGTTATAGATATTAGACCGACACAGGTCAAGATACAATATATGCACCGGCCGACAACTGACGTCATATATCCATAGTATGGAAAACACCGGACACCAACTGGTACAAGCAGACCTTGTTTAATAAATATAGACATTCTGGCCTTTTCAGGTATAGCTACAAACGGACCTTCAGTTATTCTGCATACGGCACTAATGCTCGTAGTTTTACCAACAGTAACGATTGGAAGTGTAATACATGTAGAAGTTGTACCTGATGGTGGTGATTTATGCTGATCATGTTTCGCCTTTTCTTTGATTTTTCCATTACCATAAAAAAAACTTGTCTACATTGATTACAAATAATTCCACTTTCAAGAACATAATTTCCTTGACTTTGAAAATATTCTATTTGTTTCTCAGTTATTTTTGTGGTTTGGCCTTTTTTTATGTTTATGGCATACACAACACTTGATTTTCATTGTTGCTGTAGTAATTACACACGGACATATTTATGTTTTGGTCGACATTTTATGGAATAACTTACTGTTTATGTTTGTCAAATTTTGCAGAATGTAATTGTAAACAAATTTACGGGAATAGGAAGTATGCTTTGATATACATAAGGGCCGGGCATAATACTATAATATAAACAAGATAAATATAATTCATGCCAACTGGTTTGTTTGCTTAGCTTTCATAAAGTCAAGTTCTCACCAATTATTTTATTTTGACCAAAAATATAAAATTTGTAAGCAAAAAAAAATTACAGCTGTTGACAAGACTCGAACTCATAACAAAAATCACACTTCACTTCGCAATTATATTACATGACATCGACCCATCATACCGATTGAGCTACCAAAGTCATACTAAACCTGGCGAAATTATATATACATATAGCTCATAGGTAAGTGCCCTGTGCGTTTTTTTCCTAAAAAGTTGATTTTTCTATATCTAGGACCTTGACAACCAAACTCAATTTTTGTGGAGGGTTAAAAGACATATAGATGATTATAAAAAACCATACTTCATGTTGGTTGTGGAGGTGCTTCATAGGGGATTCCCTGTTCCAAGTGCCTGAAATCCTTGGAAAATGTACAAATTACGATTTTGTTGGTTTCTCATGGTCGAACAGTATTTTTACTTCTTAAATTCATCATTTAATACCACGTAGTCAATATGTTTGAAATTGGCCCTCCTAGTGAAACAAAATAAGGGGAAAGTGGCCCATCCTCTTTCATATATATATTATAACATATTGCGCACTTCCGGTTCAGACCGGAAAATTTTCCGAACTGCCGATAACTCGAACTATTTTCGTCTGTCCCTTGGAGTTCGAGTCATCGAAGTTCGACTGTATGTAGTATTATTATGTAGTATCATTGAATTATGTAGTATCATTGAAACCAAAGATTTTATGTTCCAATACAATATTCTAACTGATCATCTAAAAACATCATCTGTATGCATCTGTTCATATAAATATTTATCTGAATAAATTATTTTGTCTAGAATGTAACAATACCCATCATCTCATGGACATTTTCATGTAGGTTTTGGTAAACAGAGAAAATTTGAAATGCATTTTCAGACCCAAAGTGGTGGATGAAAACCCATTACATTGTATTATATATTCCACACATATTTTGATTTATTTTCAATCTTTTATAAATTAGATATTGACTAAAATTTTTATAATTTAACAATCTACTAAACATCTGATAACATCACAGGTCACACCATAGGTTACATTTCCAACAACCAATCAGCAATGAGACTACAAAATATTTTAGGAATTGAACAGCATTGTAGTTTTATGAAGGAGAAGAGAAATTTTAAATGTGTATGAAATGATCCAACATAACCCAATATGGGATGCTACCTGAATTGAAATAGATTGGTTTATATGGTTATGTATGCCATACTGAAAAAGATTACCTAGTGTAGACAATAAATGTCTCACCTGTCCCCTACAAATCATTTGTGTGCAATATAAAAAAAAACCAAACTAAATCAATGTACCATGAAACTGTACCTCCTCCATCATTAAAGTGTAGGCTAAATATGTACCATGAAACTGTACCTCCTCCATCATTAAAGTGTAGGCTAAATATGTACCATGAAACTGTACCTCCTCCATCATTAAAGTGTAGGCTAAATATGGTGAATCTTATGTTGAATAGTAATAGAGAAACTGACCCAATCACAAAAACTTGACGTAAATTTAACCAAGTCAGCAGACCGTGAAAATGAGGTCAAGGTCAGATGAAACATGCCTGGCTGACATCTACCCTCAATGATCAATTTGTGGATCAAATAATGTGAGCCTAGGTTGTATGATAATTAGAGGTTCACCGATCATCAGAAACATCCACTAATCAGAGGACGTCTGTGTCCAATCCGATGATCGATTTGATTTGATGTATTGTGTTTAATGCCACTTTCAGCAATATTTCAGCTATATCATGGCGACCAGTTTTAGTGGTGGAAGAAGTCGGAGTCCCCAAAGAGAACCACTGACCATGGGCAAGCAACTGGTAAACTTTATCACTTGCGGCTGCGAGTCGAGTGCACCCTTTTTTGTAATTTACAAAGCCGGGCGCGAACCCACGCCGTATTGGTGACAGGCTTGTGTTTTGTTTTGTTCGAAGTTAACGTTTACAAATTGTAACAGTCCTTTCTGATGACAATCTTCAGTAATAAATCTCAATAATTTTGAATAAGTTATAAGTTATAACATAATTTCTTTTTAACAGAAATGCTTCCACAACCACCTTTTCTCTGATTTGTAGTTTTCTGGTCAGTATATTTTAAAACCACCACAGGCTACAGTAAAAGAAACTAGGGGCTCAGTAGTCTGAGCCTATGATGCTCATCTTTCATTTTGTATTGAGCAAACTTTATATACAACCTTCCATAGGTACTTCCTACCAGTGGTGTTCTGATGATTGGAAAATAGTTCGTTTTGCAAAGCGATGTCGATAATCGATAGGGATTTTCTATAGTCGATTATCACTGTCGAAATCCGGATTTTCTTATTACAACTTCCGGTGGTCTGTCTACGATTCCCTAATTCGTTAATTCTAAAAGCGGAAATGGATGACAACAACAACGTGGTTGTAATAATTTCTTTTTGTTTAGTTGAGGTTAATGACCCATACAGTGTATTCAGGACTCGTCAAGTTAGAAACACACCATAAACTTGAGTCATCCAAATGTGTGAAACAGTGAACCAATGTTAGTAAAAACTAAAACATACTAACTATGCCTAAATTGGATTTTATGAGGCCTCAGTAGGTATTTTAGTTTTACTTATGAAATGTTCAGACCATATAATAAACATTATTAAACATGACACAGATATTAAAAATGTATTGAATCATTTGATATTATCATGTGAAGAATTCTGAATTTGGATTATTGCATTTTGGAAGATAAAGAAAATATATTTATGAAGGACATACTGTGTAGCCTCAAGCAAAGCAAGAACTATTATTAACTAACTAAAAGTTCAAGTGAACATGGGATCATCATCATATACTAGAATACAACATGCAAATTTATTCACAACAAAAAACATAGAACACTCATATGGTTTAAACCGATTGTAATAGATAAGTCGGTTGGTTGACGTCAACCGATAGTAATAGATAATCGGTTCCTGTTTCCAACTGATTGCACAACACTACTTCCTACCCAATTTCGGTTCATTTGGCTATTCGGTTTCAGAGAAGATTTTTTAGAAACTGACCAACCAGAAACAAGAATTGCATATGGCAGCCATGTTTGTTAACGGATCGGGTCGAAATTAGCAATATTTAGAGGACCTTCAATAGATGTTTCCTACCATGTTTCGTTGCATTTGCCCAAGCACTTACAGAGGAGAAGATTTTTTTAGAAATCGACCAATCAGACACAAGAATTGCCTGTGGTGGTCATGGTTGTTAACGGATCAGTACGAAATGAGCATTATTTATAGAGGACCTTCCATACATGCTGCCTACCAAGTTTTGGTTCATTTAGCAAAGGTTTCAGAGGAGAAGATTTTTTTAGAAATCGACCAATCAGATACATGAATTGCCTGTGGTGGCCATGCTTGTTAATGGATCAGGACGAAATGAGCAGTTTTTATAGAGGACCTTTCATAGATGCTTCACATCAAGTTTCGGTTCATTTGGCCAAGCAGTTTCAGAGAAGAAGATTTTTAGAAATTAGTCAACCAGAAACAAGAATTGCCTATGGTGGCCATATTTGTTAATGGATCGGGATGAAATGAGCAATCTTTATAGAGGACCTTGCATAGATGCTTCCTACCAAGTTTCGGTTCATTTGGCTACACAGTTTCAGAGGAGAAGATTAAAAAGTGAAAAGTTAACGAACGACAAGTGATGGCAAAAGATCACATTGCCTTTGGCAAGGTGAGCTAAAAAGTTGTAGTCTGTGTACTTATAAGATACAATTCTATTTAACAAATTATTTTTACCAAACATAATCTTGAAATAAGACTATTTGAGTAATACCTTTAGTAGGCAACTGTCACAGAAGATTGATCATCAGTCGATGTTGACATAATGATCATTGATCTTAAAAATGTGACAGATTCCCATCACCAAATTCGATTTTATAACTGAAATATTGTTGAAAATGGCATTAACACTATAAACCAACCCATAAATAATGATAATTGAGAATCTGACCTAATACAAAAAATTTACGTAAATTTAACAAAGTCAGTAGACAGTGAAAATGAGGTCAATGTCAGATGATATATGCCTGTGGACCCAGTATGGTGAGCCTAGGTATTATGTTAATGGAGGAACTGACCTAATCACAAAAAATTTGACATTTTTTATGCAGAAAGGCAATTCCTATATCTTGCTTTCAGCGAGAAGACAAAGAAATAATTGTGATAAAACAATTATCTTAAAAAAAAAGAATGTGGATTCAATTATGTTTGTCTTACCTTTGGACAATGTGGATTAAATTCCACAGCTCTGTGAATTGCCTCTACAGCTGTCATTTCTGCTGTGCTTAACCCTCTTTTGGATGCAATATCTGGAGAGAATCTATAAGTAATCAAAAAATTATTGTCTACATATATTTATTGTTACTTCAATAATAATATCGACATCTGAAATTAAGCTTAAATTGGTTCAAGGGAGATAATTTCAGAGTGATAGCTATTATGATCAAATTTGTAAACAGCTATAATTGGAATGACAAAAAGATTTTTTTTCAGGGGCAAAATTTAAATAAACATTAAAATTAAAACTGAAATTACACTGAACTATTGTTGCCACATGACATTAAATGACAGATTGCTATATCATAACAAGACTAAACTTAGCCCAGCTTTTAAAAATAATCTAGAAAGCATTAAAATAATATAAATACAACTATAGACAAGGTGCAGTCTGAGAAGAAAATCCCTCCACCTTAAAGAATTAAATAGACAAAAAATTCATTGATTGCTTGCATTATAAGACATTCAGGAAGACAAGATTTAGGCATAGAGGAATTTGGACTACCTCTAGAAAACCATTATATTGTGTCAGATAGCACTCAGTATGTAATCTTATTTAGTCGTATAGGAAGTTGAACTACCTCTAGAAAACCATTATATTGTGTCAGATAGCACTCAGTATGTAATCTTACTTAGTGGTGGAGGAAGTTGCACTACCTCTAGAAAACCATTACATTGTGTCAGATAGCACTCAGTATGTAATCTTATTTAGTCGTAGAGGAATTTGGACTACCTCTAGAAAACCATTACATTGTGTTAGATAGCACTAAGTATATAATCTTATTTAGTCGTAGAGGAAGTTGGACTACCTCTAGAAAACCATTATATTGTGCTAGATAGCACTCAGTATGTAATCTTATTTATTGGTGGAGGAAGTTGGACTACCTCTAGAAAACCATTATATTGTGTCAGATAGCACTCAGTATATAATCTTATTCATTGGTGGAGGAAGTTGGACTACCTCTAGAAAACCATTATATTGTGTCAGATAGCACTCAGTATATAATCTTATCTATTGGTGGAGGAAGTTGGACTACCTCTAGAAAACCATTATATTGTGTCAGATAGCACTCAGTATATAATCTTATTTAGTTGTGGAGGAAGTTGGACTACCTCTAGAAAACCATTGCATTGTGTCAGATAGCAATCAGTATGCACTCCTATTTAATCTTATATTGTATGTAATCTTTCTCATTTGAGGTACAATTGATATAAACAAAGCCATGAGATGGGTATCAACCTATTCTTCATTGTTGTTAGAATGGTAATCTGTGTAGACTGTGGATTAAAGTACTTACTTATCAGCTACTGCCCTAGCTTTTAGTAGAGCTGCTGTGTAACATATAGCTGCTGACTTTGGTAAACTAATATCTAAAAATAAATATAACATATAGCTGCTGACTTTGGTAAACTAATATCTAAAAATAAATGTAACATATAGCTGCTGACATTGGTAAAATAATATCTAAAAATAAATGTAACATATAACCGCTGACTTTGATAAAACTGATATCAGATATTAAATGTAACATATAACTGCTGACTTTGATAAACAGTCTATAAGCATTAGTAATTCCAGAAGAAAGAATATGGTATGCAGTCAAGCAGTTTTCTTTAGTAAAGGGAAATAATACAGTCATTGTCAAATTTAGTACATTATATATATGCAAGATATGTACATTGTAGTAAAATAAAAAATTTACTTGTACGAGCTTTAGAAACAGGTAGAAAAGCGAGGCAGAGACCAGCTTTTCTGGCCTGTTTTACAGCGAGTGTAAATTAATTTTATATTTACTGACAATGTACATATATTGTGTTTATCCTGTAATATCAAAAAGTCCCCCCCCCAAAAAAAAAATTGTCAAATTGTCTGTAAATAGCTGAAACAAGCGTCGTTATAATAGTTTTTAATGGTGTTCTCTGAAGACTGTTACAATTTCTTACTGTTGATCTACATGAATCAGGGACCAGAAAAGCTTTTAGGTCCATGACATAATAACACTGACGTTTATTTTACCCCCTTTAGTAGTACTCAAAATCACACAATTACAGGATAAAAAGGATATATGAATGATCTTTATTCTCATACACTAACAGTATAGTTACAGAGAGCATATACATACATCATTATACAGAGTAACAGATAATAAACATACACCATACAGAGCAAAGAGAGAAAGATCTTTGTATCTTCTTTTTGTAGAATAAGGAGCGTGACTGAGATATTATTCATACAATAAACTTACCATCATATTTAGCTAGTAATGCCTGTACATCTGCATAAGCTTGTAATTCTAATAATGCATCAATGAGATTCTCATGAATATTGAACAAATTTAATGTAGGAAACTCCTTCATTAACTGAAAAATAAATTAAAAAAATACATTTTAAATAAATTTAACTTCCATTTTATGTTTTTTATTTTTTAAAGTGAATTGTTTTGGTTTTTTTTTATTTAAAGTATACAGTAACAATTGCAGGGTGTCAAGTCACTTTTGACAAAAATTATATAGGAAAATAGAATTTTTTTGGATGAAAATATAGGATAAATATAGGGTAAATCTAAGGTAAATTTACCAAAAAATATATGGTCTCCACCTCACCCTGTAGCCAAACATCACTTGATTGTCCAAAATCTGTGAGAGTTAAATTGGTATTTGTTTTATTTTATAGATCATTAATTCTAACATGACCCCACTCTTTCCCTTTGTTAAAAAAAACCAGAATTATTTCTTTGTATTATCTCATTAGCACTTGCGCCGATGAATGTGACTGACGTTTCCATTGGCAGCATAAATTGTGACCCAAATAATGCCGATAGAGGGCGCAGTATTATTCGAGTTACATAAATTGTGTGCAACATTTTCCACAAGGGTATGTATAAATTACCGTCTTCCAATCAAAGTATACTACCGTATTTGTACTCTTAGACATATCAGAATCGAAATAAATCATGGAAGCCAGAATGTGTTTTGAGTTTTAACATGGATTGGCGGATATTAGTAAA
>MJUT01040392.1:1710268-1722880 GCA_002080005.1 Gigantidas platifrons | reverse complement strand
TACCTTAGATATAGGAATAAGGAGGAGATTGACCTTGGATATAGGAATAAGGAGGAGATTTACCTTAGATATAGGAATAAGGAGGATATTGACCTTGGATATAGGAATAAGGAGGAGATTGACCTTGGATATACATCTATTTATATATATTGTTGAGGAATAAGAATGACAAGTAGGTGTACTGTTGTGGTCGTCTGTAATCTTATACATTAACAACATGTGCAGTCTGACCTTCCTTGATATCTGACAAAAAATTTATTACATTCTCATTAAGGATGGAATCTATGGAAAATAAAGTCAGAAAGTCATTTTTCTTATAGGATGCAGAACACAATACAACCTCATTAATATGTATACTATATAATAAGTGTATTAAATCCCACATTTCCATGTTTCTGTTGACATACATTAACATCCTTATTGACATTGTTCAACAGTAAATTTCAATGTCATCTCCATGTTGTGTTTGTCTTCAGAAGTATTCTATTAGTATTATCTCCCAAGCATAAGTGTGAAAAATTGAGTTAAAAGTAAAACCAAAGTATAGAAATAGCTGTGTTACAAAGGTATTCAAAGTGTCAAATGTCAAACAGACAAGGTCAACAAGTGCAAAATCTTCATACAAGTTTTCAAGACAGATTCATATCTTCAATATGTGTCTAAATAGTTGTGAAAATCATGGAAGGAGTTGATTACCATTACAAATATAGGTACCATCAACTAACAATGTATTTGTTAAATGGTCTTACATATTTGATTATCATAATTAAGGTGGTTAGGGTTATGGTGTTTAGAGCAACTTTCAACGATATTTCAGTTATATCGTTGCGGTACGTATTATTGAAGGAAACAGGAGAAAACCTGTATTGTATTGACTACACCCTTCCATGAGAAGGATTCAAACTAACAACTTTAGTGGTGATAGACACTGAATGCATAGGGAGTGGTAAATCCAACTACCATACGATCACGACCATGACAGCCCCTAATTATCATAATTAAAGTCACTTGTATATCTTCAATATGTCCCAAAGAACTGTATATAGGTTTTGAAATCATCAAGTTGTAAAAATGGACCAGAGAAGCCAACAGAAAATGTATAATTTATGACCGATCTGTTTGTCTGATTTTTGACAATAAAATATGCTTAAGATAAACTATACTAGAGGAGATGCTTATACTAAGTAGCTAGCCTTTTTTCTGCTTTCCACCACCTGCTAAACAGTCCATGCATCATTTCACCATCCTATTACTTGATTTGCACTATGTTCAATGTGTTCAAAATGTCACTAATATTTCCTTTTTGTATAAGAAGTCTGGATCAATCTTCTTCTCTGCCGTAAAGATATTGTATGTTTTTTTTCTCATACAGTTGTTTATACATTTGTACCTATTCTCATATTTTAGACATATAAACAAAATGAATAGTAAAAATAATTTTTAGACAGCACAGAGGTTGTAAATGATTCAAGTCAATTCTATCAAATGTATTTTATTGAATGTTTCTGAAATGTAAAACTGACAGGTCAAGGTCAAGTTTCAACTGTTCAATGATTGCTGAACAATGCTTCATTCTTACATTTGGAAAGTTTGATGTCAACTGTCCACTTTCTTTCCTTTAAAGTCAATGTAAAGTTACCAAAGATCACAGAAATAACAAATATGTGCCACAGTTGTTCAAAGAAACGTAAAGAGAAGTACAAATTGGTAGTTCAAATTATGGAGATATTCTAAAATCAAGGTCAAAGACTGACAAAATTTAATATTTATATATGAGAGGTATAAATGAGTTATCTCCCTTGACCAAGTGTGGGAAAAAAAATCTTAGTTACCATTGGACAACTTAATAAAGGGAGGCAACTTAGTTATGTTTCTCATTGTATTTCACTTTCAGTTTATGTTACCTACTTTCAAATTCTGGTTTTCCAGCATCTGATTCACATGTAAAGAATGTTTGGTGATCTTGAGCTGAGAGATTCATGTCATAATAAGTTAACGGTTCTTTCCCTCTAGCCCATGTATATCTCTGATATTCAGATCCTCTAAATAAATTTAAAGGATTCCGCCATACTTTACATTCTGAAAATACAAGCTATTATTTGAAAATATGACCAATTTAATACAATTATTTACTGTGTTTTGTAATGGCATACAAAATGTAAATTAATAGATTGATTTTAAACACAATACAACAAAATGCTAGCACAAATGGCCTTTAGACAATAATATGTTAGCTCATTTCTATTACCTTGGTCAATATTTATGAAAATTTTCCAAATTTTAAGCAGTTAAATTGTTTTAATCAACCGCAGAGTCAATCCAAAATGGGCCAAAGTAAACTGGAATGTACAGATGCTGATGAAAATTCATAAAGATTTCAAACAATGTGGAAGGGTTGGCAACTTTGTTTATGTAACTCACTGCTTTATTTGAGCATAAATAAAGTTACATAAGTTATCAGTTTAGGTAGGTTCTGTTAAATAACCTGGCATTGACTGTTGTGTTACATAAGCTATCAGTTTAGGTAGGTTCTGTTAACTAACCTGGCATTGACTGTTGTGTTACATAAGTTATCAGTTTAGATAGGTTCTGTTAACTAACCTGGCATTGACTGTTGTGTTACATAAGTTATCAGTTTAGGTAGGTTCTGTTAACTAACCTGGCATTGACTGTTGTGTTTGTTGATTTTGTTGTGCATTAGTTGTGTTGTTACTGTTTGTGTTTGTGTTACTGTTGTTGTTGTCATTTTGTTGTCCTTCTGTTCCACCAAGCAGGGGTGATATATGATTCAGTGACACTTGTTCAATAAAAGATGTTCCATATTTCTTGAAATACCACCATTCAAATATCTGGAAAATACAAATACATGAAATAAAAAATATGAAGATATAATGTCCGTTTGTAACCTTATTGTTAAGAATGAATGGATTATGGAGAAATGTAACAAAATTTCTACAATATTTCAGTAATATCAAGTACAACCAGAGAAACAACAGAGATTTTCCAAAAGTAATTAACATATTTAATAACACACACATGTGTGTGGAGGGAATATCATGAACATGAACAGGGGTAAAACTCACACACAATTGTATAGCTAACCATACGATCTTGTCCTTGACTGAATGACAGCCCCTATAAATACACTGCTATATAAGTAATAACTAGAGGCTCCCAGGAGCCTATAATCGCTCACCTGGTTTTCAATTTGACATCTAAAGTTAATAGAAAATGGGGGTGTTACACATCATTTTGAAAGTGGGCCACCCAAAGATCATTTCAACTCAAATTTCTGAGCAAAAGATTTAGATGTGATTTTTTTCTCATAATATTCCTAAATGGAATAAACTGGCTGAAAAAATCTCACAGAAAAACCCAGAATATATGTTAAACTACTCATTGCCATGTAGCTGCAGTTAAAATATGAGTTCATTTTGATTTATACTAAAGCAGCAATGGACAATTGAAGAAATTTCTATTTTTAGTAAAAGCAGCCATCTTGAATGGAGGGCAGGGCTGTCGGACACAAATTTGAAAGGGACCCACACAGGGACCATCCCTGCCAGGTTTGGTTTAATTTGGTTCAGCGGTTTCAGAGGAGACGATTTAAATGTGATCTTTTATCAAAATATGCCTAATTTGCATAATCTGTATAAATCGGCTAAAAGAAAAATTTCACAGAAAAACACGGAATATATGCTAAACTACTCCTTGCCATGTAGCTGCAGTTAGAATTTGAGCTTATTTTGACTTATACTAAAGCAGCAATGGACAATTAAAATTTCATCCTCCCTTTTTTCTATTTCAAAATATGCCTAATTTGCATAATCGGTATAAATCGGCTCACAGAAAAAAATGGAATATATGTTAAACTACTCCTTCCCATGTAGCTGCAGTTAAAATTTGAGCTCATTTTGACTTATACTAAAGCAGCAATGGACAATTGAAGAAATTTCTATTTTTAGTTACAGCAGCCATCTTGAATGAAGGGTGGGGTTGTCGGACACAATTTTGAAAGGTACCCACCCAGGGACCATCCCTGCCTGGTTTGGTTTAATTTGGTTCATCGGTTCAAAGGAGAAGATTTAAATGTGATCTTTTATCAAAATAGGCCTAATTTGCATAATCGGTATAAATCGGCTGAAAGAAATATTTCACAGAAAAATCCAGAATATATGTTAAACTACTCCTTGCCATGTAGCTGCAGTTAAAATTTGAGCTCATTTTGACTGATACTAAAGCAGCAATGGACAATACAAATTTCATCCCCCCTTTTTTCTATTTTTAGCTTGGTGGCCATCTTGGTTGGAAGTCGGAATCACCGGACACAATTTTGGAAGGGGGCAATCCACGGACCATTTCACCAAAGTTTGGTTGCAATTGGCCGAGTGGTTTCTGAGGAGAAGATTAAAATGTGAAAGTTTATGACGTACGACGGACGCCAAGTGATGGCAAAAGCTCACATGGCCTTTGGCCAGGTGAGCTAATAAAAACTGGCTTCACATTGGACAGAATTTGTAGCATAAAGTTGCCCTATATTCAATACAAACCTATTGTTGATTGGTTGGTAAGAATGAGGATCTTTTACCAATGCCTACATCATGTATTTAATAAATACTATTCTTCTAGTTTTCAATGCATGTCAAAATAAAAAAATGAAGAGTTCCTTATTTAGAATTTGAACCATACAGTACATATATATACCGGTATATATATATAACGATATAGCTGAAATACTGCTGAAGTTGCCGCTTAGCACCAAACAATCAATCATATATGTATACATTTGCAATTGTGTGATTTTGAGTACTAATCACTAGTTTATATAAACTGCAGCATTATTTAGTCATGAACGTAATAAGGCTTTTCTGATACCTGATTCATGTAGAGGGACAGTAAGAAACGGTAACAGAATAAATGCCGACATGACGGAGGACACCATTGAAAACGATTTTATACTGCAATCGTTCTATTTGAGCAGTCAAAATGCGTTGACAGTATAATTATAAGTGATAAACGGTCGCTGACCGTTTATAACATTTAGAAATCAGTTGGGGCCTCTTGGGGGTAACTAATTTTTTTAATAATTTGAATATTGGTAGTAATATCCATTAATGTCACTAATGATTGCAGTATAAAGACAATAACAGTGCACTGACTTGACAGAAAATTCGAAATACGTATTCGGCACGAATCTGAGAAAATGCTCTGGAAACCCTCGCATTTTCCCCGATGCTAAGCCTCATCCGTATATCGATTTTATGTCAAGTCAATGCACTGTTATTGTCTATATTTCTGCTCTTTTCAGACAATTTGTCATTGCAGGATAAATACAATATACATACATTGTCAGAAAAAATAAAATTAATTTGCACTCACTGTGAAACAGGCCAGAAAAGCTTGCCAAAGGCTCGTTTTTCTACCTGTTTCTAAAGCTCATACAATTCAAATTAACTTATTTTTCGACAATATATGTATATTGTATATATATATATATATTATATACATACTGTATTTGTTTAACATTATTTCATGGTTTCTGAAGATGCTCTTCTACAGAATTAAATAGAAATAAACCCTTCTATTCAATCATTTGACATGATGCTGTGTTGCAGTTTAGTAGGAGTTGCGCTTACAAGGTACATGCCCCTCCTTCTTCGTGAAAGTATAAGTTGAATTATCTCCCCTTTTAAATTTTGGACAGCAACCATATTCCTTCATGCACATCTGCAGGTAGTGTACTACAAGTGTGCAAAGTTTCATAAAAATCCAATAAGCCGTTTAGGAGGAGTTGCACTTACAAGGTACATGGACGGACGGACAGTATAAGTTGAATTATCTCCCTTTTAAATTTTGGACAGCAACCATATTCCTTCTGCAGGTAGTGTACTACAAGTGTGTAAAGTTTCATAAAAATCCAATAAGCCGTTTAGGAGGAGTTGCGCTTACAAGGTATATGGACGAATGGACAGATGGACAGGGTGATTCCTATATACCCACCCAAACTTTGTTTGCGGGAGGTATAATTATCATCATCAAATTCTGTATCACATTCAGTATCACAAATTCAACATTTAATTATACTCATAATAGGAAGCATCACAGACATATTGGATTTTATTTTCAGGGCCAATCCTCTTAATCAGATAACAGACATTATACCTTTAGACTTACTTTTATTACTATAAATACACACTGGTGATAATTGAATTCGGTTGTTTCGAATCATGTCAATTTCGACAACGTTCCGTCTTTTTCGTGTCTTGACGTCTGAACAAATCGGCAGGAGACTTCCGGTGTTTACGCTATTACTGTGACAACATCAGCATATCATAGTCGTAGATGCGGTAGATTATAAGTAATTGTAATATGGAGACGCCAAGGAAACCGCTGAATAAATACTGGTGTTCGGTACCCCACTATCTGTCTTATATAAGAAATATATACATAAAGGCAGATCGTTTTCCTTTAATGATGCTGACAGCCGCAAATAAAGAAAGAAAACAAATTTAATTTTAAAGAAGTATTTGTCTCTACGTTGAAGTCTTTGATACAAATAAAATAATTTAATTGATATCTGTCTTTTACAGAAAATGTTAAGATTTTTTTAACTTGAGAATCGAACGTTAAAACGGCACATATCGATTGGAGTTTTTGTTGTGTACATTGACACCGGAAGTTCAGTGCCAGCAGTTCCATCGAAATCACGTGATCTGGCGGACGAAAATAACAAAATTTTGACGGAATGGAAATGATTCGAAACAACCGAATTGTATTACAATGTAGTTTTTTTTTTTAAATTGATGATTTTTTTCCATCTAAAATTATCCTTGTGTGGACTCTGAATCAGCTATATCAGTAGATCTAGACTAAATGATTACCGTTAACTCTTTTTCATTAGTTGATGTACAAAAGAAACAATAAACAACTGTGCCATGGGCACATGATATGCCTGTCCTCCAACAGTAATGTCAATTATTACAAAATTTTATTTTTGGCTCAATTACATCAAAAAGACTATATGTTTTGTTTTATGTCTGCTTTTATTATATCAATAATTAAGATCATTGAAATAACATGTCTACCCACTTAGTTTGGTTTTCTCAAAAAAGAATTCAAAAATAAGTTTGAATTTTAACTCAAATTAAAGATAGTTTGTTCAGTGAAAACTTTTGAGTTTGAGAATATTTTTTTGGGAGAAATTATACCAGGTAGCCTTGTGGTATAAACAAAATGTTACATATATTGCAAGAAATGTGAACAATTAAATTCTGCAATAAAATGTAGTTGTATGACATTAAATGATGTTTGATAATGTCCTGTGTTAGACACTTCTAATCATATGATGTGCTGTAGAATTAATACAGTCAATCTGTACTGTTTATAATATCATTATTACACCATAAATTATCTTATAAAAGACAATTCTCCTGAAGACAAGAACAGAAAATAATCAATAGTAAATCCAGCAGAGTGTCTACTTAAACAGTGATAATACTGCTGTAACTATATTGATCTAGAAGGAAAACAGATTTGTCTTCAGTAAATTACAATAATAATTACAATGTGATTTTCACCTTTCAATTTTAAATCTTTGTCAACATGCATTTCAAAGGACAAAGAGAATTTAATTTAGATGTTTTATTCAACTGTATAATATTTCAATGCTTTGTTTTTAAATCTCCAATGACCGTTTCACTGATCAAGACAATGTCACACTAGCTAGCATAACTAATATTTGAACAAACCAAGATTAAATCTGCATCTGTATATATAATACAATACAATACAATATTTGATTAAAGTCTCATCTCTCATTACAATTATAAGGCCGTCCTAAATTAATTCTACGTTTAACATCAAGGTAGTGTACCAAAACCTATGGGGGAGGGAGGAAAATAAAAAACAAACAAAAAAATCAAACAACCTAAGAATACTTTCAGTATTTTTTTAGTGCTCAATTGATAGCCTGAAGATGTGCAAAGCACAGTGTTTAGCATCAATAAAGATGATTTAGAACTGTAATTAATAGTTTTATTAATTAAACATGAGAAATTAACAGTCCATGGATATGAAATGTCAGGTTTTTCTAATAACTTCATGAGATTTCAGTGTAAAATAACATTTCAAACAATGTGTGTTTGTTTTTTATTTTTGGACAATTTTCAAAACCTACGCGCGCGGGTGATGTTAAACGTAGAATTTGTTTAGGATGGCCTAATACAATTTCAAACATAAAATACAACATATATTAAAACGAGAGCCATTCTGTATAGAATTACAAGAGACTGTTAAGGCAAATAACAATAATAAAATATATATATACACACAAAGAATAAAATTATGTACAATATAAAATATTTCTTCGAGCATTTAAAATTAAATAACAGGTTTTGGCACATATTCTTATCATATTTACATCCGAAAATAAAAACACTAATTTCTGAGTATCATTAAAAGACATAAAATCACTGTTTACATTTTGAGCTAAATAAAACAACTCTTCTCTAAAATCTGTATATAATGGACATTTCAATAAAACATGCGCTTCATCCTCAACAACATTTTTACATTCATTGCACACTCTTTGTTGTACTTCCAATTTTTCAAATCTCCCAGTTTCAATTCAAAGTGGAGCAACTCCACATCTGAATTTAGCAAAAGAGCTCCTGTGTTTAAAAGGGAGGGGGATTTTACAATTATATATGTGTTGTTGTTTTTTATTAAGTAAAACTTGTATTCAAAATTTTTTTGTGATATCAATTAGACCTTCATGGAATGATTCTGTGACCCTTAACCTTGATAATAATGAGATGCAAGATATACAAATTAAATATACATATTATGCATTCTATGGAGTGAGTGAGTGATTGTTGCTTTGAGCCAAGTGAGCAATTTGTTCGGCTATATCATGGCTAGAGCAAATAGCACTTCAATGAGATGGTGATGATATACACTTTTTCAACAAGTGCCTGTCACCACTAAAGTTGTGAGTTCAAATCCTGCTCATGGCAAGGTGTAGTACTCGATACAACATTATATGATAGTTTGTCAGTGACTTGCTGCAGGTCGGTGGTTTTCTCCAGGTACTCCGGTTTCCTCCACCAATAAAATTGACTGTCGCAATATAACTGAAATATTGTTGAAAGTGGTGTAAAAACCATAACCCTCCCTCCCCTCCACTTTGTATTAGCTCAACAGTTGGATTTTTATAAATGATAACTGTTACAGCCTTGAAGGGAATGAAGAGATTAAACAGGCAAGTTACCTATGCAGTAGGACTACAGTTTCAATGGAGTCCTGTGGTTGCTTTTTTTCTCTGTATTTGTAAGCACGTAATATGATATTGGGGACAATGATGACAGTATTTGTAAGATTACAAACCCCTGTTTTCTTGTTGATAACCCCTCATACGGGAAATAAAATTCTATACATCTAATACAAAATGTACCATTTAAACGATAAATATGTCCAGATGTAGTTTATCTACAGTAGTAAAGAGTACTGCTCAACTGCAGGCAGGGGCCCGGGGGGCTCAATGAGTTAGGTAGTTGTAGGGCCTGGGTGGCTCAATGAGTTAGGTAGTTGTAGGGCCTGGGTGGCTCAATGAGTTAGGTAGTTATAGGGCCTGGGTGGCTCAATGAGTTAGGTAGTTGTAGGGCCTGGGTGGCTCAATGAGTTAGGTAGTTGAATTACATAACAGCTCATACAAGCCTATCACCAATACGGCTTGGGGTCGCGCACAGCTTTGTAAATTACAAAAAAGGGTGCATTCGACTCGCAGCTGCAAGTGATAAAGTTTACCAGTTACTTGCCCATGGTCGGTGGTTCTCTCCGGGTACTATGGCTTCTTCCACCACNATATAACTAAAAACCAGGGGTGAACTCAGGTGCTCCGGAAGGGTAAGAAGTTCCTGCTCCACTAGTATCATCTACATATAACTAAAAACCAGGGGTGAACTCAGGTGCTCCGGAAGGGTAAGAAGTTCCTGCTCCACTAGTATCATCTACATATAACTAAAAACCAGGGGTGAACTCAGGTGCTCCGGAAGGGTAAGAAGTTCCTGCTCCACTAGTATCATCTACATATAACTAAAAACCAGGGGTGAACTCAGGTGCTCCGGAAGGGTAAGAAGTTCCTGCTCCACTAGTATCATCTACATATAACTAAAAACCAGGGGTGAACTCAGGTGCTCCGGAAGGGTAAGAAGTTCCTGCTCCACTAGTATCATCTACATATAACCTTAGAGAATTTTGAAGAGGCAATCAGGAATGAACAATATAGAGACACTGGCTACAACGGGTAAAAGAAAGATAATTTTACAAGACAAACAAAACAAAACACACGTCACTGAAAACTGAAAGAAAAGCAACACGAATTCGAACATAACCAATTTAGTGTTGATATTGTGGGGTAATAATAGTGTAATGTAGTGACTCATGAGAGGTGATTTATTGTCATAAATAAAGCTTAAATAAAGTTAACTTAAGTTAAATAACAATTAATAAATCAAATGATCATTTAGAACAATCAAACAGGCACTCCTATAGCCCGTACCAAGCGGCATCACTGAAAACAAGAGTAAAGTTATAAAAACTGATATAATCCAAATGCTAGAGTTTTTGATTGACAACAGATTTGTTCTGTTTGGTGGACGTGTTATTCAACAGACAATCTGCATTCCTTTGGATACAAACTGTGCTCCTCTTCTCACCGACTTGTTCTTTCATTCATACGACACACTCTACATACAGGGACTTCTCAAGAAAAATGAAGAGAAGCTAAGCTAGCCTAACCTTTAATTTCTCTTTGCGCTATAAAGAATTTTTTTTTTGTAATTGTCAATTATACAAATGAGGTACAATGCATACATAATAGATAAAAAATACAAAAAAAATGATGTGCTTTTACTAAATAATTCTAAGTTTGTTGATTTTGATGATCACATCTATCCAATTGAGCTTGAAATAAATCTGAAGTTTTCTGTGGAGTATTTCGTAGATCATTGTTTGTCTTTTTGTAATTTTGTTGCCCATTGTATGTTTTTGTTCTTCTATCTACGACTTCTGGTTACTATTTGGTAGCTTCAAACTTGTCTTCTACCATAGAGGAACAAACAAACAAAAACAGATCGTTATATTGCCATAGCTTGGATTATCATATCAGTGAATATATACTGTCTTCACCTCATTCCGTGTTATACCTCGATCCGAGGTATTTTCTTTTTGTGCTTCGCGTACCTCCGTTTACGCAGTCGCCGGTCAGAGGATGTAGGTCACGTTTCACTGACGACACGCTTTGTTTACATCACCTACTTTTTGGAAATACTTGCATTTCAGGTATGCTTTTGCCGTTTTATTATATATAATAATAAATCTCAACTTCTCCTTCACCCTTATATGCCATCTCATTTGATAAATCTTAAAAACCAACTTAGATATCGTTTATTGAACATGTGAAAACTGTTTTATGTTCGTCTGCTATGCAGCTTCCTAGTTACCAATGACAATAAAGTTGCACTTACGGCTGTGCGCAGAAAAAAACTATGGAAAACCAGATTAACAATTATGAGAATTTTGTTGTTTTTCGATAATACGACTGGAATTAAAGCTATATACGGCATGAGTGAACAACGTTAGAAAAAAAGATCAAGCGTTGTTTTTTGGACTTATACCATCATATGTTGCTTCCAACTCTTAAAATATGTGAAATTTAAAATGAAAATTGCCAAAAAAGTGCATAAAACTTAATCCCAAACAATTAAAAAAAATCAATTGTTGTTTTTTACATTTTATGCAATCATATCTTTTTTCCATCTAAGTGTGTTATACAGAATTTTCAAAATAATAAAAAATTCTTTTATTTGGTTCAAATATATCTGATATAAATAACCTGCCAAAGCAGTCAAGCATATTAGCCCCAATGGCTCTCCATAACGGGAATTCCCAGTACATCGAAACGAGGTTAAGGTCAAAAAAGGTCCCATCGGAGAACTGTCAACAATCGATAACTTGAACACAAGGTTAAAACTGCTGTTTTAAAAGGATATTATTATTTTTTAATAGTTCATAGCATAATATGTTTGTATGAATACAGATTCATTCAAACGACAGGTATCGTATATTTTACAAGGTGTGTTTCCGTAAGACTATCGGAATGAGGTAAACCCAGTATATGTGTATGTTGTAGACTCCGTCTTAATCGAGATGGCCCGGGTGGCTCAATGAGTTAGGTAGTTGTAGGGCCCGGGTGGCTCAATGAGTTAGGTAGTTGTAGGGCCCGGGTGGCTCAATGAGTTAGGTAATTGTAGGGCCCGAGTGGGGGTAGTTGTAGGGCCCGGGTGGCACTATGAGTTAGGTAATTGTAGGGTCCGGGTGGCTCAATGAGTTAGGTAGTTGTAGGGCCAGGGTGGCTCAGTGAGTTAGGTAGTTGGATTACCCAACAATTCATACAAGCCTATCACCAATACGGCTTTGTAAATTACAAAAAGGGGTGCACTCGACTCGCAGCCGCAAGTGATAAAGTTTACCAGTTGCTTGCCCATGGTCGGTGGTTCTCTCCGGCACACGGTACTCCGGCTTCTTCCACCACTAAAACTGGTCGCCATGATA
>MJUT01040392.1:1688830-1699236 GCA_002080005.1 Gigantidas platifrons | reverse complement strand
TGCAAAATTAATAATATTCCATGCTTTGACTTAAACAAATTATCTTTGCCGCTCCCCTGTCCAACAATAACAAAATCTGCAATTCTGACCTTTGACCCCCATTTGACAAAATTTGCGCCATATTATATTTTGACGACAGGTGTTTTCGGAACTTATACGCTTTACCCTTTCGATTGATACATAATTCAGCCGTGTGTTAGGTGGGTGCATTAAAAATGCAAATTTCTTGTTCTCGTCACCCTACTATTAGTACATTTTGTTATATTTTCCAATATTTTTCTAATTGAAAATATTTCATTAAAGCAACTATTAATACAATACATTTCTGCAAATGAGGAATGCCTCTGACTTGATATACATGTCAATATGCCTCTGACTTGATATGCATGTCAATATGTCTCTTGATTAATATACAAGTCAACTTAAAAAGGAGATCTCAGTTTCTTTCAATTTTTGTTTATTTATTTTTATTTTGCAATGCAACCTTCCTCATTTATCCTCTCCCCTTCAACAGCATCTCAGAAAGTCTTAATCAGCATTTTCCCCCCAGAATCCAATATCTAATAAATATACAGAAAACATACATCTTCACAGAACACAATATATTAAAGACAATAATTACATTTCTAGTTCCTTTTAACTACATATACATCACTACCATACCAAACAATAACAACATTACAGATCAATTTTAAATTCTCACATCAAATGTAAATATGAAATATTAATAATAAATAACTTACAATCTAACATGGCGTTATAATATAAGCCTGTATTTAACAACGCAACAACAATCTACTTCCGAAGATGTATCTATAAATGGCAAACCATCTTACAAAACCTTTTATAGATTTTTATTAACGTCATTTGAGACAAAATAGCAGTAAAAGAAAGCAATGCTGTCTTTGGCAGTTTGACATCGGTAGTGGCACGTTGTAAATGATTAAGGAATTGGCCGCTAAATGGTGTTCATGACTTTTAACGAGACAGAAAAATCTCATACATTTCTACATGTATGTACATCTTGTCGACAATAATATATTTTTGATATACACAGAGAGAATTATTGATTCTTGTGTAATAACTGGGAAAATAGGAGAAATCTGGATTAAGTTCATAATGGCAACACAATGAATACATACAGCAATGGTAGGAATTTAAGTTGATTACAGAATATTGTACCTTACTCTTACAATATAACTTATAATAGGACAGTCAATAAATAATAGAGGCTCACCTGGGCCTGTATAGCTCATCTGGTTTAATAGTTTGTGTTCAATCAAGTCTTTAACACATTTAAATAAAAAAAACTAGAGGCTCAGGTGAGCCTGTTTTGCTCACCTGACATATATAAGTCCTCTTAAGAATGTCTGCATGCCGAATACATCTAAGTTACTAATCAAATCCCATAGGGTTCTATGTTAAAACTATGTCTGCTCATGGCAGCCATCTTGGATGGAAGTCGTGGTCACCATACATAATTTTAAAAGTATACTACCCAAGGACCATCCATGCCATGTTTGCTTTAAATTGGCTGACTAATTTCAGAGGAGAAGACTTTTAAACAATTTTCCCATAGGGTCCAATGTTAAAACTATGTCCGCTGACGGCGGCCATTTTGAAGCGAGATTGGGGGCACTGAACACAATTTTGGAAGCACCAAAAACATAAAGCTGGTAGAGGACCACCCAATGAACATTTCTGGCAAGTTTGGTTCAAATCTGTTCAGTGGTTTCAGAGAAGAAGATTTAAATGTGAAAAGCTAACGGACAACGGATGCTTACTCATGACAAAAGCTCACATGGCCTATGGCCAGGTGAGCTAATAAAAACTAGAGGCTCCTAGGAGCCTGTAATCGCTCACCAGGCTCAAAGTTGGCCCAGCAGTTTCAGAGGAGATAATTTTTAAGTGAATTTTGGCGAATCTTCTATTTTAGCCATCTTCTTTGGCGGGTGGGGTTTTCGGATATAATTCTGAAGGTAGACCATCTAAAGACCATTTCACCATAGTTTGGGCCCATTTGACCCAGCGGTTTCAGAGGAGATCATTTTTAAGTGATTTTTTGGCAAATTTTCTATTTTTAGTAATGGCGGACATCTTGGCTGGCAGCCGGGTCGTCAAACAGAATTCTGAAAGGGGATCACCTGAAGACCATTCCACCATAGTTTGGGCCCAATTGGCCCAACAGTTTCAGAGAAGATAATTTGTAAGTGATTTTTCGCCGAATTTTCTATTTTTAGAAGAGCTTCATTTATTCAACAGTGAGAGACCTTCGTTACTCCTAAGGTTTTGTAGAATTGCAATGAAGCTTGGTAAGCAAATTTGAATTATCTTGTCACAACTGTGGAACATCAAAAGTGAAAATTGTAAAAATAAAAAGGTATTATTGTATACCATAATATGTCCCATTTTGGACAGGCATATAAAAATTGAATGTACTATAAATGACTTCCTACAATTATTTTTTTTCTAGAATCTTCCTTGTTGAATTTCTACATTTTTCAAACTTGCATGCATACTTCTTGTTAATTATGTTTGTCAGGAAGACATTATATAGCTGGCTTCTAATAGAAACCTAGGAACCTGATCAATATCTCATTAAAACAAAATTGTGTAAAGTTGCAGCTGTGACTTCCACTCTAGATAGAAATATAGTAAAACCTTGTTATCTCAAACTCATAGTCTTGGATATTAGTTAAAATCTGAACCAGTAATACTTTACTTTAAAGATTTATGTTATATATATCTGTCCTGAGATAGTCTGAAAAATTTGGGCCTGTTTGATTATTCCCACTAAATGTTATATAATGCGCTTCAATTGCTATTCTGGGGTCATTGTGGCCGTAAATGTATGGAAGATGTATCTACATCTACATGTGGCTTTGTAATCAGTGTCTATCACCACTGAAGCTGTCAATTTGATTCCCGAAAGAGCAAGGCATACTCGATAAAAGATTTCCGTGACTTGATCCAGATCGGATATTTTTCTCTGGGTACTCAGGTTTCAATCTGTTAAACTGACCACCACTATATAACTGAATTATTGTTAAGCACCCATATCCCTAAATTGCTATTTTAAGATAGATTGTATAATTAGCACATAATGAAGAGAATAGATTGATTGATCTTTTAAAAGCATGACAAGAAAAGTGTTTCACCTCTTGAATCACAAAGTAAGACCCAATTAACACCTAATTATATGTTGATATTGTATAGCCAGGTGTAAAAGCAGATACAGTCTTAAGACAGAAGAAGAGTAAACAGTTAACAGGACAAGCTGGATAGTAAATACATTGTAAGGTAATTAACACTGATTTCCAAGTAACACTGATTTCCAAGACAAAATCTGATGACATTTTTATTAATCTTATATTGTAAATAATTACAAAATGTTTTGGGTTGCATTTTGTGAGGACATTGTTCTTGCAAAAAAATAATTAAAAAAACACCCACTTTTAAAAATATATCAAGTTTTTGAGAAAATAAATTTAAAAAGTCTATACCAGGAGAATGTATACATGCTTTTTGGACACACAGATCACATCACAGACCAGCAGTAAGACAAAGTTTCTGCTGAAGGACACACAGACCAGCAGTATGACAGCTTTTGCTGAAAGACACATAGACCAGCAGTATGACAAAGTTTCTGCTGAAGGACACACAGACCTCAGACCAGCAGTATGACAAAATTTCTGCTGAAGGACACACAGACCACACCATAGACCAGTAGTAAGACAAAGTTTCTGCTGAAGGACACAGACCAGCAGCATGACAGCTTTTGCTGAAGGAAATATAGACCAGCAGTATGACAAAGTTTCTGCTGAAGGACACAGACAGTATGACAAAGTTTCTGCTGAAGGACACACAGACAGTATGACAAAGTTTCTGCTGAAGGACACACAGACCAGCAGTATGACAAAGTTTCTGCTGAAGGACACACAGACAGTATGACAAAGTTTCTGCTGAAGGACACACAGACCACAGACCAGCAGTATGACAAAGTTTCTGCTGAAGGACACACAGACCACAGACCAGCAGTATGACAAAGTTTCTGCTGAAGGACACACAGACCAGCAGTATAACAATGTTTCTGCTGAAGGACACACATACCACACCACAGACCAGCAGTAAGACAAAGTTTCTGCTGAAGGATACACAGACCAGCAGTATGACAGCTTTTGCTGAAGGACACATAGACCAGCAGTATGACAAAGTTTCTGCTGAAGGACACACAGACCACAGACCGGCAGTATGACAATGTTTCTGCTGAAGGACACAGACAGTATGACAAAGTTTCTGCTGAAGGACACATAGACTAGCAGTATGACAAAGTTTCTGCTGAAGGACACACAGACCACAGACCGGCAGTATGACAAAGTTTCTGCTGAAGGACACACAGACCAGCAGTATGACAAAGTTTCTGCTAAAGGACACACAGACCAGCAGTATGACAGCTTTTGCTGAAGGACACATAGACCAGCAGTATGACAAAGTTTCTGCTGAAGGACACACAGATCACAGACCGGCAGTATGACAAAGTTTCTGCTGAAGGACACACAGACCAGCAGTATGACAAAGTTTCTGCTGAAGGACACACAGACCAGCAGTATGACAAAGTTTTTGCTGAAGGACACACAGACCACAGACCAGTAGTATAACAAAGTTTCTGCTGAAGGACACACAGACCACACCACAGACAAGCAGTAAGACAAAGTTTCTGCTGAAGGACACACAGACCAGCAGTAAGACAAAGTTTCTGCTGAAGGACACACAGACCAGCAGTAAGACAAAGTTTCTGCTGAAGGACACAAGACCAGCAGTAAGACAAAGTTTCTGCTGAACGACACACAGACCAGCAGTAAGACAAAGTTTCTGTTGAAGGACACACAGACAACACCACAGACCAGCAGTAAGACAAAGTTTCTGTTGAAGGACACACAGACAACACCACAGACCAGCAGTAAGACCAAGTTTCTGCTGAAGGACACATAAAGCAGCAGTACTATGACAAATTTCTGCTGAAAGAAATGAAAACAAATTTCTTATTATTTTCCAGGTATAAATTATAATACTTAATAACTACATGTAATGTGTTCTATCACATTTCTCCTTATGGTCAACATTCTTTCAAATATCAAATAGTTTCTATATCCATGTACATCTGCCATAAAGTCTACATAAGAGTGATTACAACACATACAAGAAGCAACAACTGAAATGTGTATACTTAGTAATTGCCTAGTTATATATGATGTATGCCTATAACAGCTAGAGTAGATAAAAGAAGAATCTGACAAATCTTGATGATAAATCTTTATCTAAAGGAACACCATGCTGATTAATTTTGCACTCAATGCACCTTAACTGTCAGCTGCAAATGAGCTAGTAAAATTATATCTCAAAGTTCTGATATAAACTGTAAACATGTTATATTAAATAGTACTCTAGGCAAAATTCAAATTAAATTGAAAATTTGTTTATTTTTACAAGAGTGTAAAATTAATTTACCATAAAAACTAATTAACTGAACTAAATTGAAAAAAAAACTGTTTTGCTTGTAATATTAGAGTGTAATATTAGTGTAAGCTGCTCCTCTTTTTATTTGTTACTGTTAACAGCTTCATGTATAAGTACAAAAATAACACAATGTACATACACTTTTAAAATGGTCACAAGCAACAATGCATAACTAAAAAAAAAAAGAAGATTTTTGTTAAATCTACTCAAAGTATGTGGCAATATTAAACTACAGTTCAAATTTCACCCCCTTCTGAACTAAAATGTTAAAAACAATTGTGGCATTTGAAGAAATTTTCTTTTTTTTTTACAATCCCATCATCATGGACAGAAGGTCAATATATATTATCAGCCTTAAAATGGGAGACATTGACATTTAAAAGGTAGCGAATCAATTGTACGGTGACAGCAAAACCATACAATTGATTCGCTACCTTTTAAATATCAATGTCTCCCATTTTAAGGCTAAGCTGGAACCGTACAATTGATTCACTACCTTTTAAATGTCAATGTCTCCCATTTTAAGGCTGATAATATTTTTGTACGAACTTGATTGCATAAAATTGTATTGTTTTGTGTGCTAAACCCAATGCGTTGACCGATATAAGTTGATCTGTGTGTTTACTGATTTTTTGTGTAGCTATAAATAAACTTCATTCATAACTACGGCTTTTAAAAGATTAAAATGCCGACTATAGCCAATGAAAAGATCTGATTTGAGGTCAAGTTCGTACAAATGCTGTTATATCTTAATGGGGATCATGCACAGATTATTCCATCTAATGATCTTACATGACCTTTGGCCAACTGGGCTAAAATACATATCTCTATATATATATATATATAGTATATATAAGTCCATTGGAAATGGAATTCAAAATGCTTTCAAAAATAGTTGGTTGAATTTTTATAGGATAGTTGGCCTTAACAAAAGCAAATTTTATTTAAAGTTTTACACCCCATGAACAGGATATCTATTTAAATTTTTCAATCTCTTCTTCAAGTTGTATGTTGAAATATATATGAAAAAATACTTAAATAATAACTAACTAGAGTAGAGGCTCCAATGAACCTGTATTGCTCACATGGTAAAGAAGATTGCATTGTCTATCATTTAGCATATGTGTAAAACTCAATAATTTGACCTTTTTATTCAGAGGTCCAGTGGCATATGATGGAAATAACTCATCATTTAAATATGATACACTCCCATGCAGAGTATCATTAGTCTAGGTGAAAAATTAAAATAAGTTCTGGCTCTGAAAAGCTTACTTTTCAAAAAATTAATAATTTGACCTCGAGGTCATACATTTGCAGGAAGCTGATGATTGTACATGATATATCTTCCTAAGGTGATGTCCCCACATGTCCAATATCATATGAGGCTAAATAAAAAAAGTTCTGGCTCTGAAAAGCTTATTTCTGAAACTAGAAGCCAGGTGAGCTAAAAAGGCAATAACTCCAAGATGGGTAATCAGATTTACTTCAAAATTGCAGGGTATGTAGATCTTGACATGCTGAACATGTTTGCAGTTTAAACTTAACATCTATCTCTTATAGTTTTTGAAATAAAGGTAGAAAAGTATTAAAAATTTGAAAATTTGATGAAAAAAGGGCAATAACTCCAAAATGGGTAATGTGATTTACTTCAAAATTACAGGGTATGTAGATCTTGACATGCTGAACATTTTTGCAATTCAAACTTAACCTCTATCTTTTATAGTTTTTGAAATATAAGACGAAAATTATTAAAATTTTAAAAATTTGATGAAAAAAGGACAACAACTCCAAGATGGGTAATCAGATTTACTTCAAAATTTCAGGGTAGGTAGATCTTAACATGCTGAACATGTATGCAGTTGAACTTAACATCTATCTCTTATAGTTTTTGAAATAAAGGACGAAGAATACAAAATATGCCTAATTTGCATAATCAGTATAAATCGGCTGAAAGAAAAATTTCACAAAAAAACCCCTAACATACAGTCGAACCTCGATAAGTCGAAGTTGAAGGGACTGCCAGAAATTGTTCGAGTTATCCGAGCTTCGAGTCATCCGAGGTCGAGTGTGACGTCATGACATTAATTTTTGTAACACATTGTTTGACAGGACGGTTGTTTGTTTTGTGTATGCATGTGATTTGTGGTATTTTCTTGCCAAAGACGTTACTGTTAAACTACTCATTGCCATGTAGCTGCAGTTAAAATTTGAGCTCATTTTGATTTATACTAAAGCAGCAATTGACAATTGAAATTTCATCCCCCCTTTTTTCTATTTTTAACTTGGCGACCATCTTGGTTTGAAGTCGGGATCACCGGACATACTTTTGGAAGGGGACCATCCAAGGACCATTCCGCCAAAGTTTGGTTGCAATTGGCCCAGTAGTTTCTGAGGAGAAGATTAAAATGGGAAATGTTGACGGACAGACGACAGACAAAAAGTGAGGGCAATAGCTTACATGACCCTTTGGGTCAGGTGAGCTAAAAAATTAATTTAACCTTGATTTCACAGGTCAAGGTCACAGGTGATTCAGTATTGTTTTAAGGTAATACACCCACATACCAAATATAATGAGCCTAAGTGAAAAAATTATAAAAGCTCTGAACCTGACATGCTTGCATGAAAAGAAGTAGAAAATGAATTGAGAGTAAAACAAATGGCTCCCTTTGTTCAAGGAGAAACATAATTTACTTTTAAATGGTTTTGTGATTCCATAGTAAACGATTTTTACCATAGTGTCCTGCTATGGAGGTGATCACAGATTTACTATCATCATAAAAAATGACACTTTTGTAGGCAAGATGATTATTCATTGACCCTTCATGCACAGACTGAGTTCAGTGATGGCGATCATCTTGTATTTCTGATAGGTACAAAAATCACACACTTTCTTGAGAACCACCCAAGGTTCATTCACATCATATTAAATTTCAAACTATTGAGCAGTTTTTGAACAATAGAGCTATCAAGATCACCATATTAAATAGCATTATTAGCACTGGTGGCTATTTTAAATATTGGATCTGCAACAAAATCTCAAATTCTGATGAGGTTCACTAAAGGAACAATCCTGCAAAGTTAGTTTCTATTTGAGCAAAGAAGATGATAGCATACCCGTTAGGACATCGTAGATGACAACAATAGACACAAAAGTATTGACAATAGCTTGCATGGACCTTTAAACCAGCGGAGTTACAAAAAAAAAGATAAAAAACATCTAAAAAATACTTATATTATGATACAACATTTCTGATAAGACAGCCCAACAGAGTGACAATTTGCCTATATTAGCTAGAATGATAATTATGTAACAGACTAACAGGATAGGGTAATGATGCTGGTGCTTTGTGGAAGAATACAAAATAATGTGATGACATTGCACAGAATTGACAATCTGAGCAAAAATCATCAAAATTGTCTGATAATGTCACTGATGGAAATCACAAAACTTAATACAGAATTAGCTGACTAATATCAATTCTTTTTAACACAAATCACACAATGTCCAGGCTAGCTAGTAAGCTACATGTAATAATCATTAGAAATGATAATACACAACATACACTCTGAACCCATGCATTACATTTGTATGAATTTTTACCTGTAACATTCTTACATTTGCACGATTACCTGGTTTTCTCCACCAATAAAACTGACTGCCACAATATAACTGAAATAGTGTTGAAAGTGGCTTAAACACAATAACCCTAACCATAACCCCCTGTATTATTTATGTCTTCCGTCAGCCAGAAATTAGTGAATTTATAAGTAATTTCTGCAACCCTTGCCCACCAAATTACATGTCTGTTTTAGCAGAGTTCCTATATACCTACTATACATTTTTGTCTTTAATTTTTAAAGGCTGACAGAAGAGGTGAATAATTCATATTGCATCATCAGTCATGCCGCAAAATGCAGAAAATATTAAATACCGGTATTCTAAATAACAGGTAATTTGTGCAATTGTAAGAAAAGCTCAGATAATTTTTTTGCGAAATTGTAATGCACTTTATGTAAGCAAATGTAATGCAACCCTCTGAACAATATCTTGTGACATTCACTTTGGAAGCCATGCATAAATTCAGAAAGTGTGTAGAGTGACAAAGGTCCCTCTAGTAAACTATTAGGAGTAAAATTATATACAACCATCTAAACAGAATTTAATCAGGAAATACAGAAAATAAATTACAGAATGTCTTGAATGTGTACAACACCACAAAAGTAAAACAAGTGTTTAAGTGTGTTAATGAACAGCAAACCAGGTGTATTCTGTTTGATAGTGAAATACATATTTTCATAATAACCACTATAGGAAATCTTTAAATTTTTAGATGTCAGGAGACAGCAAAGCAGGTTTTCTTAAACCAGTCTGGCTGTTGGACATAATTTGTTAGGAGACCATTCATTGGGTAGATACAGCACAGCTCAGGGCATAGTCTGATAAATGCCAGGTATGCCTCCAATACCTGGCATGCCTGGCATGAAGTCATAAAACTGGAGTTATCTAATATGCAACTCATAAATTAATCATATTAAGATATTTTCTGGTGAAGCCACAGGTAACATTTCCCTGTTCACCTGGGCAGGTAGAAAATACATGTACAGGAAATGATTATTAATTATTAGTGTTTGATAACACACTAGCATGTACAATGTAATACAATTGAGAAATTTAATTGAAATATTTCTTTATGAAGAGATATCAGAATAAATAGGAAAATATTTGTAAAATTTAAATTATTTGTAGTAGAGAATAATTATTATTATTGTTTTTTTTGTCATGAAATTGTAAGAGACATTGAACTGAAAATTTAAAACTGCATAGCATGCATAAAGTTATAATTTTGTAGATGTTCCTTTCATTTGCATCAATTTATGCAGAACATATA
>MJUT01040392.1:1665930-1679125 GCA_002080005.1 Gigantidas platifrons | reverse complement strand
ATACAGGTCACAAGTTCAGATTGTAGCCTGCATTGCAGTAATTAATGACATTTATTGCTTTTGTTCAAAATCTAAATTGGGGTTAATGATAGCTGTGAAATTATATAAATGTAGTAGACTATGAAAGTGAGAGAGTCTGGTCAGTTTTGTATTGTAATTTAATCGAATGTTGTTTTGTAATCGTTAATCGAAAAGTATGTTGACTTTGGTTATCCTAATCGAATGGTAAAGTTTTGAAATTATGAAAATTGACTGTAAATATTGTATATTAAATGTGCATAGTGATTTATATCGTTTGTTATACATCGTTAAAATCGAACAATTCCACTGCAACTTTATGGTTTAACTCCGCAACAGTCACCCTGATCATAAATATATATGGTGGGATGGGATCTCAACCATTAAAAAGTTCACTTCAGGTAGGGGGTGGGTATGACCCCGGAGCCTGAGCTATAATGCATTTAATTTGCCTAGTCACCCTGATCATAAATATATATGGCTTAGGGTGGGGATCTCGGTCACATTTTTTTATAGATTCCCCAGTGGGGTGGGGCTGAGCCCCAGGGATAAAAAATGTTGAATGCACAACTTCACATTGACATCTCCACCCATACCAAATATTAAGTTTCTATCTTTTGTAGTTTCAGAGAAATGTGTAATTCTCAAAATATGTACTTTTTCTATAAAAAAACCCATGATTTTACAAGAAAAAAACGATAGATTAATCTGAATTTCGAACTCGCTCTAAATAATAGTGTAATAATGCTTCCTACCAAAAATTACGTTGATCGGCCAAAAACTAAGAGCGCTATCGCGTTAACGAAGATAATTCTCAAAATATGTTTTTTTTTCTATTAAAAAACCATGATTTTACAAGAAAAAAACAATAGATTAATCTGAATTTCGAACTCGCTCTAAATAATAGTGTAATAATGCTTCCTACCAAAAATTACGTTGATCGGCCAAAAACTAAGAGCGCTATCGCATTAACGAAGATAATTCTCAAAATATGGTTTTTTTTCTATTAAAAAACTATGATTTTACAAGAAAAAAACAATAGATTAATCTGAATTTCGAACTCGCTCTAAATAATAGTGTAATAATGCTTCCTACCAAAAATTATGTTCCAACTTTGAACTCCTTTTTGGTCCTTTTATGTCAAGAACAGAAATAGTAAAATAACAAGTGCATTTTTCTGAAAGGGATTTTCCAATGGAAATCATTGGAAAAAGCCTCATAAAAAACCTTTTGTGAAGGAGTGATATACCTGGCCAGGTAAATATGCAGGGATGTTTTTGATTCACTGGTATAAAATTTAATCTCAATTTCACAAGGAAACTCCATTTCAAATACCATTACATATTGACTGACATCAGTAAATATTCCAACAAGAGGAAACTGATCCTAAGGTGTAAATTTTAAAACTATCTTATATACAGGATTTAAATAACTTGACCTGAGTTGTGATCTGATATTTCTCTAATACAAAACAATGTAGTTAGATCATAGGACTTTATCAATACTACAGTGAACTTTATCTTCAGATTACACTAGGTTGTGCATCAACAATAGATTTAATAGATTGAATATAATCATTGAGGTTCTGAAATTCCAGTAGCTTTGTTACAGCAAGCTTGTATTGATTTTTCTATTAACAGAGTTGAAATTGAGGTCATCAATTCATTGACATTTGGATACATTTTGTATTATGTATTATAATTAGATACAAAAAGAAAAAGAAAATTTGTAATATATTTAATTAACATGTAGCTGATATATCATTATATAAAATCCTACTATCTTTTGGTAAATTAGAAAACCCAGGTCCTCCATATCTCCTACAAATCTAAAACATACCATTCCTAGATCTAATTTTTCTACCATTCAAGGGGAAATAACTTCTTTTATCCTGCAATCATTACATTTTCTATACTAAAGTATGTAGTATACAAGTAAATTTTTACTTTACTCTCTAGTATTCTCTTATCCAGACATCCTGGCATTTCAAAACTGAAGGAGGTGAAACAAACAGGAATTCTCATGCTTTAACCTCCATTTCAATGGAAATTTTGAAATTTATTTTTATAATCTAAAATAAACCTGTCATACTGTATATAATTTGATGAAAATCAAAATAGAGACCTAATAATATACATGTAATATCAACAAGATACAGATGTTAATTTAATTACGATCCTTAACATCTACATGTATGTGTAATTTTTAAGATAATAGTGTTTTTTATAATAATGGTGCTCGCCAGGTTATTTATGAGGATTAGCATTTTACTCACATGTGGAAACCACTTGCATGACCGCATCATTTCACTTAGAGGGGAGGTTGGAACCAACAACACTAGTTTAACATTAACCTCAACATTTTTAAGTTAAGTGCCTGTACCAAGCCAGGAAGTGATCAGTCATGTATTTGTGTGTTAAGGGTCAGAGGTCATGTATTTGTGTGTTGGTGGTATCCATTTTGCCTCTTTCTATGATTTTGATATTTGATTTTTTGAATTGTTCCGACAGTATGGCATTTTTTTTCTTCATTTTATTGATAAATATCAAATAATTAATATATATCAAAGTCTATGATTATGCTTGGCTTCACCTCCTAACATTTTCTTCATATCTCAATGTTGATCATTAATTGGTCAATTACATAATACGTCCAACCCTACATGTATATGGAATTTCTTTTTTTTTGTTTTCTGTATACAGAACCATAAGCAATATAAACAATCAGCTGCCATGGTTAATAAATGTTTACTTTTCTGCTTCTAAAATACAAACCGTCAAAATGAATACTAAGAATTTTAAGATTCAACATACATTTTATACTTATTTTTAAACAACACCTAGAATTGAATGAAAAAAAATCTGTCTGAGGAAGTATGAATGCTTTAGTCTTACTCTACAATGGTCCCCACTATTGTCTCTACCTGATAATGATATGATTGATGGGGAACTAAATGACAAATTAACATTTCACTGTCACCCGAAAATTCTGAAAGTCATCAATGTGGACTTGTATCTTTGTCCAAGCTGTAAACTTTCTAAAACTCTTTTATATCACTACGCAATAATACTGAATTTCAAATTGGGATAATGCATTTATGAGTTAATATAATTTTTAAAAACATTGTGGATTGCAGCAGAGACTCGCTAAAGCTCTTCTTTCTCCCCGTTTCTAAGCCTCGTCAAATAAATAAATAAATTAGATATTAATCATCAATAGACTAATATTGTAATATCAAGCTTGATTGTATTCAACATAACTAATAGTACATCTCTATGTAAATTCAACAAATTTTTGTATCTTACATATGAAAATAATGATGATTACAATGATATGATAGCATAAACGTAGAGCATTTTTTAACTCAGTTTAAAAATTTTCTGAATTATGTAAGCAGCTTATCTTTTACTATGTAGATATGCAAAATGATGATTTACATTTGCATGTGTTTTTCAGTGTCAAAAATTTGCTAAAAAATTCAAGACAGGAAAAAATACCAGTAAATATTTATATGTAGTGTCCAATTAACAAGTTTTGTTTAACTCCATCCTCTAGTTTAAGTGGAGCAAGTTAAATCAAATTCAATATTAACAACTTTAGGTATATTACAACTAAATGACTTTTTCTGGTAGAATGCTTTCAATATATTCAGGGCTTTCGCTACTTTCAAATTAGAGGGAGAAGTGACTTCTCTTTCAATGTAAAATATTTATTTCTGTCTACCTTGACTATTGGAGTCTTGCAAAACCTGTGATTTTTTTTATATGTACCCCCTCCTTTTGTTTAAATATATCTATGTAATGTTCTTCTAATAAATCTCATTTTTCTCATAAATTGGCTCAGGGATGGGTCAGAGCAGGTACCTGTGTTTTTGAAGGCAGATATTTCTTTATTATTTTTGCTTTGCTTGATGCCAGTAAATGTGATATGATGAAAACAGGAACAAAGGAAAAAATATCTTTTGTACAATTTGGCCAGGCTGGCTTTTATTTAATAAAGGACTACCTACATATGCAGAGCAAAGCATGTCAACAAGGGAAAGTCTATCAAGTGTTTATTAAAAGCATTTGTGGATACAGTATTTGCTTGACACAGAAAATTGCTGGACTCAATTAACGTCTTGGGAAACAGTAATACAATTGTATTACATTTGTATACTGGAAACAGTAATTTGCCAGACCCACTGTATTTTGGACATCTGTCTTGTTTTACTATTTCAAATGTAAATATGCCTTCCATTAATAACACATACAGATGATCATTTTGAAAGAAAGTGCATTAAAAGTGGATAAAAAATAAGAAAGTTCAAATTTTAGAATTCGGCTTCGGTTGAGTTTATTTCCAAAATCATAAGAAATGGAGAAAATCTGTTGACATACAGAAACTCTCGGCTCAATCCATTCAAAGAATAAAATGCATCAAAAGTAGATGAAAAATAAAAAATATATATTATAGCTCACATAAAAATGTAAAGATTCTGATTGGATAACAAGCCGTATACATCAAGCTATGTATACGTCTGTAGCCGTATACATAAGACATATTTCTATCCCGTCGAGGGGTCCCTGTATATTTCAGTCTCCCAAAAACGATAACAACATGGACGACAAAAAATTCCGCTTCACTGAATCAATAGCATAATACGGAAAAATACATGTATTTTTACCAAATTAAATGTTGTTTTTATACTCAAAACGGCTTTATGAACAAATAAATATTACAACATATAATTCCGTCACAAATACCTGATCGATTCCGCAAACTCCTATGTTCCACAGCTGTACCACAACGTGATGAACATCTGATCATAATAAGCAAAACGTTTCAAGAGCAATGACGTGATAAATATTTTGACGTCATTGAAGAAAGCATGTCAGAGGTACGGAAAGGGACATCTAGAAATACGAAAGATGAAAATAAAAGACGCAAATATATTCAATACAGTTGGGTTCTGTAGTTAAAAAAAACCAATGGTTAAATCCGTAATAAAAATGTATATCTGTTATTCAGCTATTAAACAGGGTATATAATGTGACATTCCCAGCTTATAAAAATATGATGATGATGATATATAGAAATCTATAACGTCACAAGTCGAAAGAATGTAGTATTTTAGAAACGGTATATCGTTAAGACATTATAATTTTAGGATTATAGAAAACCAAGTTCTGATTTTAACTGATATTTAATTTGAATTACAAAGCATAAAAGATATGCAAATTTTTTCTCTTTCTCTTCGATAAAAATTTATGTATCGAAAACTCCAAATTAGTTTGGCGTTTCCATATGGCACTGGCATCGTTTTTTGTTTTTTTTTTCTTGTTTTTTTTCCCTTTCTTCCTTAAATATGAAGATGTGAGCTATAATATAATAGTTATTCCGGTCATAGACAGGGTATATAATGTCACATTCACGGCTTATGATTTATATTCCATTCGCCTTCGGCTCATGGAATATAAATCATAATCCATGAATGTGACATTATATACCCTGTCTAAGACCGGAATAACATACAATATACCTTCCAAATATGAAATGAAATAATATACAATTACTGTCTTTTGATGAGGTAAATGTGTGGATTTATTGACTTTTGTTTTATTCTATATTTTGAGTTATAGTGGTATTCTGAAATAAAAAAATAAAATAAAGGTTTTTCAAAGATTTATAAAGGTCTTTTTTCTGAGTAACAACAATGAACTTCTATTTATGTGAAATGTTAATGTTAATCGTTCCATAGTTGTTGGAAATCAAAGGTGAACCTGGATATCCATGTCTGATGACAAGAATTTTGCATAGACAAATTGAAATTTGGAACACTTATTGTTGACCCGGTTACATGTCCACTGTCCTGAGGTAGTGCTACATTATTGTTTACATCTCCATGCCTATCACTAATGTTGTCAACATCGTTTACCATAGTTACCAAACTTTCCATTTGTGAATCAACTCGGCATTAAAAAATCTGCATTATTATTGTCATCAAAATCAGTCAATTCACTGTTTATTTCGTTCGAATTCAATAAAGACTCCACATTTTGATCAACGACAACGTTTTCTTTATTTTCTGTAGTAGAAGTTGGGTGTAGATTACTGCTGATTGTATTTGACATATCTCTCAGTGCTCTTTCTGACGTGTAGCCAGTGTAAGTTTTAAGTGACGATTCACTTTTGTGTCCTGTAATTGACATTACATGTATGTACATGTGTCGACCAGCAAATTCAGCTTCATCTAGAATATGTACAGCTGTTGCATGGAGGGAATGATTAGTGTATTGTTTTGCAATCCCTGCTTTCTCACAAATATCAGACATCATCTTACCAAGAGGATTATGGCCAAGTGGAGATTCATCATACCACACATCATTTTTGGGTCTAACCTTTGGAGTTGAAAAAATACTTTAGATTTTGGATTTAGTCGCTCCCTGTACATAAAAAAGCTCCTTACTGGGCACATTACATCACCTGTAAAATAACATCTTTGTAAATGAAATATTTGTCATACATTAACATACATGTACATGTATATAGAGCATAAATAATATTACATTGAAAATCTATTTCCATTTCATATTTTTCATTCTGTTTGTGTGTATGTGTGTGTTTCATCTTTTTTTGTATTTCCTGTCTTTTTTTGTTACTACAGAAGTGGGATGCCCGGATCCATCACATACTTTTTTTGTTACTACAGAAGTGGGATGCCTGGATCAATCAGATACTTTTTTTGTTACTACAGAAGTGGGATGCCCGGATCCATCAGATACTTTTTTTGTTACTACAGAAGTGGGATGCCTGGATCCATCAGATACTTTTTTTGTTACTACAGAAGTGGGATGCCCAGATCCATCAGATACTTTTTTTGTTACTACAGAAGTGGGATGCCCAGATCCATCAGATACTTTTTTTGTTACTACAGAAGTGGGATGCCCAGATTCATCAGATACTTTTTTTGTTACTACAGAAGTGAGATGCCCGGATCCATCAGATACTTTTTGTACCTGTACTGTATACCTTTCTGTATTTTTTATAAATTGAATATCAATAAAAGAAATATACGGGGGTTAAGCTTATGGTGTTTACCGCCACTTTCAACAATATTTCAGTTACAATGTATATCGTTGCAGTCAGCTTATTGGTGGAGGAAACTTGAGTACCTGGGAAAAAAAACACACAGACCTGTTGCAAGTCACTGACAAACAGTACATGTAGTACATACCTTTTACTTCAAACATTTTTCCATTGGCAGTATTTGTGTCGGTCTGATGATTCTTGGTTAATTCATCACGGTGTATGTAGACAAATCGTTGCTCAACATCACCACCTCCTTGTTTCTTTCCCACTGCAGTCATTAACTTTTAAATTTCGCAAGTTTTCGCAACGCCCCCCCCCAACTCAAGATACAACATTATATCCACAAATACTTTGTGCTGGAGTGATGTTGGATCCGATGTCTTCAAACTTCAAACTTTCAAAGCATAAAATGCTTTCAAATCATCCGCTTCAATTGGAGGGTGATGGTCAATGCCTCCCTTCCCTTCTCTCTTCAATTGTACTGAGATTGCTTTAAACATTTTGTTTGAGCTTAAAAAACCTGTCTTTGATAATATCAATGTTCTTTTCACTTAAGAATTTATTAATGCCGTACCGGGTGTTAGGAAAGGGTACTTTTCTTGTAAAGTTCACCATGTACATTACGAGCTTCAGAGTAAAACTTTGCAAGAGTTTCGTCCAGCTCTGAAATTTCATAATTTTCTAAATCCTCAGGTAGGTCTTTTTCTCCCAAATATTTATGAAATAAACGCACAGGTCTGTCCATTGCCTTTTTAGTATTTTCCGAATCTTCATCTTTCAATATACTTTTCAATGCTTCATCCGACAAAGTGGCAAATCTTGGTTTTTTGGGCACCGGTGGTATGTCTGCATTTACACGTAACAGACAACATTTTGTTTTTATTTTGACGGATGCGGCAAATGAAATACTTTTTTTTCACTGGTTGATTAAAATAGAATATTTCTAAAAGAATTCCAAGTTCTAAAAATAGTAACACATGCAATTTACAACGGTGAATATTAAATCTGATGCGGTGAATACGTCTTTTTATTTTAAAAATGATTTTGGTTTGAATCTATACTAAAGAATTTACTAATATATAATTGTATGCCATCAACCCCTTGGGGTAAAATTGTGCATTTCAAATAAATATAAATATAATTTAAAAAAAAATTGTATAAATATTTATTTACAATACAATATATTTCTTACTAATATAGAATAACAATATATATCTATCAATAACCCATTCAGATGATAATTTGCAACTAAGGCTCCCAGGAGACTGTAATTGCTCACTGGTTTTCAATTTGACTATTTTTGCCATTTAATGACATTTCTACTTATAGTAATGCCAGCCATCTTGAATGAAGGATATAGAGGGTGGTGTGTCACACATAATTTTGAAAGTGGTCCAACCAAAGACCATTTCAGCTCAAATTTCTGAGCAAAAGATTTTAATTGTGATTTTTTTTTGCCTTAGAATATTCATAATTGGTATAAACAGGCTGAAAGATAAATTTCACACAAAAAAACAAAACTGGAAGATATGGTGAACTATGCATTGCCATGTAGCTGCAGTTGAAATCTCAGCTTATTTTGACTTACATGTATATATGGCTAGGGTTCAGGGTTAATGTGTTTAATGCCACTTTCAACAATATTTCAATTATATCGTGGTCAATTTTATTGGTGGAGGAAAGCGGAGTACCTGGAGGCTGGAGAAAACAACCAATCTGTCGCAAGTCACTGACAAACTTTATCACATAATGTTGTATCGAGTACACATCTCCATGTTTAGGATTCGAACTCACATTGAAAATCATAACCTTTCCCTACGGCGAGTTCTTGAGAACCATGATGGCCGTGTATACCCAATAACGAGATGTCTCGGCATACTGAAATTAAATACCAGTAGTATGTGTTGCACATTATTTGTTCAATGATAAAAAGGGACTGTCTTGGTCATGAATAAACTCATGATTGTATGGTAGTTGGATTTAATTTACAAGTACCTAAACAATCAGTGGGTTTGAATCCGGCTCATGGTGAGGTGTACTCGATACGACATTATGTGATAAACTAAAGTGTACTCAATACAACATTATGAGATAAAATTGTCAGTGACTTAAGCTTGCGGCAGGTCAGTGGCTTTCTCTGTGCACTCCGGTTCCCTCCACCAATAAAACTGACCACCACAATATAGCTGAAATATTGTTGAGAGTGGCATTAAATACCATAAACCTAAGACCTCAATGATAAGAATGCTCTTTCCGTATTATACAGTTTCAGTTTTTTAATGGATATGTACGATATTTATTGAACAGCCTCGCTGTAAACAATCAATCAATGTCGTTTGTTTTCAGCTTGTACCAAGTTTTTAAAATCATTCAATAACTATAAGTAATGTCTGATCCTACCCAAAAGACGAAATAATGGAATTAAAATATTGTATGCAAAAAAAAAAATTAAAGCACCAAAGGTGATGTTAAACAATCGAACATGCTTGCATGTAGATTTTTTGTATGCTATGCACAATTGCAAAATATCAGTATACTTCTAGAAAAAGATGTCAAACTTTGAAATAGTAAATTGAGATCAAACTCCAGAGACATCAATATGTTATTCACATATAGGGGGAACTACTAATATAATTATTGAATAGTGCCAAAAATGGAAAGAACAGTTGCTGTAGTTACTACTATAACATGCAACAACCCAGTTTTACATTCCATTACATTATTATTTTATTTCCCATCAACTGTTTACCAGACACTACATCTGTTTTGAAGGGGCAAGCAAATGATCTGTGACTGTCAANCAATAATAGTGATGACCTAGTTGGAAATTACCAAGTATCTTAACAAAAATGAGATTCAAACAGGTAAAATAACATAAGAAACCCTCAAGATGCCAATTTCTGCCATTTTTGCTCATGCCCATTTAAAAAAAAACAATTTCTGTGCCGTTTTTAGAGCCTTGGGTCACCAGGGTCACGGAAGACACAGTCGGCTGCTTTGTTTACAAACTTGGGTTAAAGGTTATATGACTGAATTTGGACTCGTGGGTTTAATCAATTGAGAAAAACGTCTCATAAAACATGTGATTTCTTATTTATCTAACCTGTAAAATGTAAAAAGTCTGACAATGAGTAAATCAAATTAATAACTTGTAGCCTTTCAAAACACTTGGCCATGTGACTTTATCATATGGCTAAAAGAAAGAATGTATATTGTGTTTAATATAGTTATACTGTATTGACCCACATTGTTGTTATTTGCATGAAATATGAATAAATTATGACAATTATTTTGTGTGAAAAATATTTTTTTCTGCTGAGACAAAATAGACAATTTTGGTGTAATGCTAGGTTTTTTATATTATAAATGTACGACACTGAAAAAAGATGTTTTTAGCTGTTATTGTTATTACAAATAGTTATCTTAATTATAGTTGAAAAAATTGAATTTGTATCATCTTTCATTTATTCACAACCGTATGCAAATATGGAGTCTCGACTTTACAATACACTCTACAAAACATGGTGGAAAGGTAACTAGTTAACTCGTACCAAAATTTGCAAACTCGTACCATCGTCAACTCGTACCACTTCCAACTCATACCACTGCAAACTCGTACCATGTTAAAAAAGGACATGCCAAATTACAATTTATTTATAAAATTCCTTACTTAGTAAATTAGTTAAGAAATAATTCATGGAAGCCATATGTATATATTGTTTTTACCACAGGTAGGCCCTTTATGTCACGAAGTTTTACCCCTCACTAACACTCAGGGTAAAAAGCTGACATAAAGCCAAGGGCCTACCCGTGGTAAAAACAATATATACATATGGCTTCCATGAATTATTTCGATTCTAATATGTAAAAATTGGTAAAATATCGTTATAAATTGTCGATGACGTCATAAATTACAATGGGTGTAGGTATATATTAATTTTACCACGGGTTTGGACTCAAAGCGTTTGAAGGAAGTCATATTAGAATATCATCTAACGCACTTGACACAAAGGGATACGTTCAATATAATTATGATGCTGGTACTTCAAGTTTACAGTGGTACGAGTTGATTTTGGTACGAGTTTGCAATGGTACGAGTTGACTATAAAATGGTGGAAATACCCTCCAAGTTTCAGATGGATTTTTAATCACTTGCTAAGGATGCAAAAATATTGTAATCGGTACCAAAAGAGATTAGATGTATATTCATTCTTGATTATGGTATTTATAGGATAGTTGCAGTTATTTTAGAAATGTTTTGAGACAAAATAGTCTTAGGGTCTCGACTTTACAATGGAAGCAGGTCAAATCGGCCCCAGTTAAATCGGCCCAAGTCAAATCGGCCCCAGATCAAATCATTGTAATAAATTATGTTTTTTTATTTAATTTGATAAGATGTATTGTTAATTCTTTTCAAAATTGATACTATTTTAGCATTATTTGATGAGTGATTCATTAAAAAAGAGGTTATTTGCACACTTGTACAACATTTTAGTCACTTGTACAACCTTTTTACTGTTCTTGTGTGGTTTTTTGTAAATTTTGCAAGTTGCTTTAACAGCACATATCACGTCGTATCTGCATTTTTCAATAGTTTTGTAAAAAAAAGATTTTTATTCTATTTCTGGTTTACAGCCGCAAAGTTTTATTTCTAAAAGCATAACTAGGTCGTAATTTTTACCTTTCTAGTTACATTATGACTTGTTGGCAACTACTTGCTGATAGTTTTTTGTAGCATAATAACTGGTATTCTTAAAAAATTAGAAAAAAAAATCTTTCATTTCCATTCGTGCAATTTCCTAGACTGCATGCTGAACATAAACTTGTTCAAAATACCATTGGTACATTAATATTCTTTTATTTGTCTTTGTTTATTTTTTTTTTGTTTGTTTGTTTGGCCGATTTGACTAGGGGTCGATTTGACTGGGGCCGATTTAACTGTGGCCGATTTGACTGGAAATCCTTCACGAGGATATGGTTCAATTATCAATGAAAATAGAATGACAATCAGAAACGAAAATTGTCATTCAATAAATAATTACATGAATGCATTGTAGACGCTTGAACTCTAAGGAATGGAACGCATTATTCAGTGGCCCAAAAACGCCAAATGTCCAGTAATAGCAGGGTCTACTCTATGTGATAATGTCTATAAACATGATTCGTGTAATGATTTGTATGGAAAGAAAAGGGGGGTACACATGACTCCATATTATACTTACCATAGGACAAATTTTCCGTTAGTTTCAAAGGTCCGCGTAAAATATAAACTACAAATACTACTAGAATAAACCAAACTGCCCAAAGATACGTCCAAGACCAGTGAATCCAGGACTTTACTTTCTCAAAAATCCTGGACAGGAAGCCAGCCATGGTCAAATCGTAGTATCGGACAAAATGAACTAGTTCTTAAAAGAAATCTTGATTATTAAAATAAAAGGTAAAAAAAACCAGAATAATATTGCTTAATTGTTCAAATATTAACATAAAGCTAATGTGGTTGATTATCTATATAAACAAGGGTTATAACAAAGTTTCAAAAGAAATTGAACAACAACGCAACGAAACGAAACGCACTATTAAAACAAAACAAAACGAAATACAACGAAACGAAACGAAGCGAAAGTAAGGATATATATATAAATAAAGTACATAGGCCCGAATTTTTTTTTTCTTTCTTTCGAAATTCGAATGGAATAGATTGTAACTAGTTGTACAACCTCAACCACTGGTCCGTACCATTGTGAACACGCTAGTTCTGCATGTGGTTCACGAAAGTTAATAAAAAAAATCTTTTCGGGATACTTTGCAGTCCTGTTTTATAGGTTAAGGGGAGACTGAAGACCCATACACACAGAAAGTTTACTTGACGTTTCTTCTCAGAACGTATATTAAGACAAGGATTTGCATAGTATACAAATCCTTGACTAAGAGGTGCGTTGGGAATGGACTTAGAATAATATGTTTTTATTTTCTGGCAGAAAAATGGGGCGCGACCGTGCCACTCGCGCCCCTCTCATTTGTATCAACAAAGAGCTTTATGTTTAACGCGAGTACACTTCCGCTTTGAAAACTGAGCGTCTCAGTCTTTTTTTTTTTTTTTTTT
>MJUT01040392.1:1653372-1665859 GCA_002080005.1 Gigantidas platifrons | reverse complement strand
TTTTTTTTCACACGGATTTACACCAAAACTCGTCATGGCACGACAATAACTGTTTGATGTTTCACATTTGTTATAAGACTGTTTGATGTTTCACATTTGTTTTATAAGACTGACAGATAAAAGAGAATGATCTTAGGTGGGCCCTAGTTCCCGTCCACACATTTTTAGGTTAATTGTGACTATCGAAATCGGCGAGTCGATTGTTACCAATGTTCAAAGGATGAAGTTGTGAATTTCGGAAAGGGAGATTTTTAATTAGAAGTTAACAGCGCGATGTGTTGCGTTTCACTGGCTGTTACATATATAAGGACGTGAACATTTGGTTCCCATAAGCACGCCGATGATGGGCTCACGGGAGGATATCACAGAACCAATGCAAAAAGGTATAATTTATACTTTTTATTAGTATATTTTTACAAGTGTAACCTTTTAACGTTAATATAATTAACAGTAAGCTTACTAAATGTCCGCCCGCCACCCGTCTTGCACACAAAGAATGGATATGGTATGATTATCTTTTTCCCAAAATCCTTATTGTCAGTGCAAAAAAAAAACAACAACAAACAAACAAACACAGCACTTTTATTGCTGTTCTTGATCTTAATGTCAAAATGAGAACTTCAACGCGCAGAAACGGTAATATGAAAACTGAAGTCTTCAGTCTCCCATAACCAATAGAACAGGACTATCCCGTAAGGATTTTTATGAACTTTCTGAACCACCAACAGAACTAGCGTGTACTCATTGGTCCGGGCCAGGGGTTGAGGTTGTCCAACTAGTTACAAACTATTCCATTCGAGTTTCGAAAGAGAAAACAATTATTTTTTTCAGGCTGATATTTGTACTTTATTTACTCTTAATTTCGTTTCGTTATGTTGTATTTCGTTTCGTTTTGTTGCGTTGCGTTTCAATTTTGTTTTTAATCTTTAGTACGACCCTATAAACAATTAACAATTATCTGCGTACCAGTCATCAGGTGGCGGAAGTTTTCAAAAGTTTCGCAACCAAATCATTCAATCTAAATTCTAAAACGAATATATGCGTTAGGATCGATTTGAAAGAAGTGGTTTATGTTTGAGCAGTATATACAATGACAGGTGATTCAACAATAAGAATATATGTCATGGCGAAAAAGTGAAACTGCTAAAAAAAGTCTATGCCATGGCACTTGGCAGTATCTAGACTTTCTAGTCCGAGATTCCTCTGGCGTTCGACGACTATTTAGAACTTGCTGTTGTCGTTGAACGTTTGCCATAAACAAAACAGCGGATTTTCCTCACACACTCGAGAGAGGCACATTTCCACGTTTTGTGACTATCAGATTGTATTTTCTATCCAAAACCCTTATATAAATCGCTTCACCAATCATTTTTCTATTAATTCATAACCATCTTACCCTCAGAAATTGGTGTTACACTCCATTACAGCACAATTTCCCCAGACCATATGATTTCGTCATTTTGAACACTGACATTTTGAAATATTTGTCACGTGACTTCGAGAGAACTACTATTAGTATTACCGCAATGTATCATGGGAGATGATTTGAATATATGATCTGACCTTGTCCAAAATAGGGGGAAACGTAAGACATGCTCTTTCCGAAGCCTGCGGATAACACTGCCAAATGAATCTTTTCTATCCAACATATTTTGTATTATTTCCTTCTGCTCTGATTTGAGCTGTAGATGGAACTGTTTGTCCCGCAGAATGCGCTTTATATCGTCTTGTATGTTTGTTTACGTATGCTAATTTGGCGCACTGCATTTAGTATCTCCCATCATGCAATGCATTGCTGTCATCTTTCAGTTAGTATCGCGAGATCACGTTAAAAAAATGGCAGTGAAATGGCCAAATCATCGGGTGTAAGGAAAAAACGTGCTGTAATCGAGTGTAACACCACTCTCTGAGGGTAAGATGGTTATGAATGAATAGAAAAATGATTGGTGAAGCGATATATATTAGGGTTTTGGATAGAAAATAAAATCTGATAGCCACAAAATGTGGAAATGTGCTACAGTCGAGATGCGGAAGAAAATCCGCTGTTTTGTTTATGGCAAGCGCTCTGACGTTCAACGACAACAGCAAGTTCTAAATAGTCGTCGAACGGCAGAGGAATCTTGGACTAGGCAGTATTGAGTATGTGGCCGTCGTTGCCGTGATCGTATATTAATATCGTAGTTGGATTTACAACTATCTATGCAATCAGTACCTAATATGAGACAGGTGCTACCTGTAGTGCCAGCCAAGCAAAATCCACATTATCTAATATTTAAATCATGTAAATCCTTGGGATGATTGAAATAATACATTTATCCTCGATGATCGTAAGTTCGTTACCCTAAGCTGTTTAGCAAGGAAAAGTTTTGCATACTCATACCAGAAATTAATTTGACTGTTTGTTAACATTCTCTAGATATTTGCAAATATTTTTATACCCTTGGCTTAATTTTTAAATAACTCGGAAAAGAATAGGACCAGCATCTATATCCGTAACGTGACTTATTTCTGAAATGAAAGCGGCCATGCTTGTAAGTTCGTGACCCTGATGTATCGTCTTATTATACACACATGCCTAAACAATCTGACAATAGATGAGGCCATGCATATTGTATTTTTATTTTCGGCAATTGCGTATATTACAGTACGATGAAAACAACAATGATTATAATATTAGGAAAGAAATAAAATTGCACTTACATTTTTTGTACTTGCATAAATAAGAATGGACATTGTGAAGAACCACAGACCATAGGCAAGTATACTGGTACGGCTGTGAGTGTAAATAAAAGACAAAGATAGCATTTTTGTATGATAATTTAGTAAGGCTAAGGGATATCAACATAGAAATTTTTATATAATGGCCTTAAATATATTTTTTATAATTTTTACTTGTTATTTCATTGAAAAATCACTCATGAAAATAACGTTTTATAGCTAAGAAACATATCAACAAAAAAAAGCAAAAAAAGTAATTCCTTTGGCCATACATTGCAGGGTTTCAGTTTGGGGCATTTTCTAGGCAAATGGCCTAAAGATTTTGAAAATGACCTAAACTTTGAAGACTTTTAGGACAAATATTTAGTTAAGTAAATAGGGAATGACTGATAGGAAATACCACTTTTAGGACAATTGTCCGTAACATTATTAGGTCTAACAAAAACCCTGCATTGTACAAAGAAAAATGTCGTCATGTGACCTTCAAGCAGATGGTGACTCATCATTTGGAATGTCAACAGACCGACTGAAGGGATTTCCCAAGAAATTCTTCGAACATCTAGTTAAGAAAGAAAAAGTAATAATGAAATCAGCCATTTTTCACAAAAAAATTTAAAAAGCTGCAATAACTTACCTGTTTCTGTTCCATTTTCATCCAAAAGTGGCATATACTTTGGGAAATGTCAGCGTTACTTGCATGTTGCAGAAGGTAAATATTTATTCATGACGTCACGAGTTAAAGGGAAAACACTGAATGTCACGAACTTACAATCATAACGAACTTAGAATCATCGACGATAAACAACACAAATAGTAGTTTTGGGTTCTTTTCTTCATTATTCTTCTTTGTTCTTCAATTCGACTTACCCGGTATTTTTTGGGCCGAGATATATCGGGGACGACTTTTTTTTAGGGCCGATTGTTCTTTTGTGAATAGTCGTTATTGATTTCTTTACATCATTTCTCCATTTCATTATTATTCGATTTTTTTTAATCAACGATTTTCGGGAAAGGGGACTTGAACATGACAATAAATAACAGATAACGAGAAGACGTAATCTCGATGCCGCCATATTGTACGCGTGTCTCCAAGGATACAGGAAATAGTTCTTGTGAACGAAAGATTTTTAGGCCATCAGTATATATATTTTTTTCTCGATATCTCTAACATAAGTGCCAGCTTTGCTGGCATATCACTAGATACGATAACGTAACCCTCATTCCGCTTGTGCTCCATTTAGGGTTACGAATCGATCTCATTCAACGTATGGGAGCAAATTAAAATTTTCGTTCCGGGAATATTTCAACTTTCTTTTTGCATATCTGGTCATAACTTATTATTCCCAACAATTTCTAAGTAATGGTGATATGAAATAAGTGTTACAATACCTGTTTCTATCTTCAAGACCGGTTTCGTATTTGAAAATTGTTACTTGTCCACCATAACACCTTACGTAGACTCTATTGATGGGCGGAGCCTATCCATATATGGATCTCAATGCCAAATATGGAAAACGTTTACTATGAATTTACTATGAATCGATCCAAATAAAGATATCTCCAAAACGAGGCAAGTGCACGTGAAATAGCAACTTGTAAACAAAATGTCGGACAGAAAGAAGATTTCGTGCATTCAAATTTTCAGATGGATATAAGTTTACCATGGATTGATGCAGCGTTTACTTAACACCTCAAGGTTTACCTAAATATATTTATCTTTCAATCCCGTTAATTTTTCCTACCGCTTACAACGGAATTAGGACAAAAAACCGCCCGGTGTGAGTCACTCCGGGTGCTGCTCCCATACGTTGAATGGGATCGATTCGTAACCCTGAATGAAGCACAAGCGGAATGAGGGTTACGTCATCGTATCTAGCATATCACGACTGATGTTGTGAGTTCGTATCTCGATCAGGGTGAGGTGTACAACATTATGTGATAAAGTTTGTCATTGACTTGTCAGTGGTTTTCTCTGGGTCCTCCGGTTTCCTTTACAAATAAAACTGACCGTCACGATATAACTGAAATATTGTTGAAAGTGGTGTTAAGCACCATCAAACAACCAAACTAAAGTCTATGCCATGGCTATAGGTATAGCCTATGCAAAATCTTCTCCTGACCCGAGAAGGCACTATGTCTATGTACAAAATAACACACAACCTAGTTGCCATCAATCCAGATTTCTATATCTCTCCTCAGCCATCACTCACACGACCCAGTCCTAGTCTTCGATGCAAAACCTTCAGCAAATCCACTGACTACTTCAAATTTAGCTTCTTAATACCTCATACAGGTGTCCTTTGGAATGCATTAATTACCACCTAATATTGTCTCTGCTTCTTCTTTGGATCAGTTCAAATCACAGATGCAAAAACCCACTGCAACTAAAACAGTTTCTATTGATGTATATGTAAATATGTTACTAATTTTTTTCAAATTAATTGTAAATATGGTCAGTTCACGTCGATGCATAGTTGTCACAATTGACGGAGCATTGTACAATGTAGATGAGACGAATCCTACATGTATGCCTGGTTTCACGGGTTCTATGATACATGTACTGTGTATTCTTGTACTGTTTCAACCAATTTGCGCCACCATTGTTTTCATTTAGCTATCACGATACCATAGGACCTTGATGTATAGCATACTCTGTCATATTCTTCTTCTTCCAGGTAAGGAACCGGATTCGTTAATCGAATGTATTTGGTTCTGCTTGAAAACTTTACTTATTTTTTTATTTAATAATTATATACATGTATAATCCATTTTTCCAAAATATGATACCTCTGTAAGACTATATGTCCATTCTTTACCATATAGGATGAATTTACCATTTACCGAATGTTTGTTTCAACTTCAATTTGAACTGACTTTCTTTGTTGAATTTGGGATTGCCATGTATCCTCTGTTCTTCAAATTTAAGGTTGTCTGCCTAACAGAATCATGATATATATATATAACTTTTACATGTCACAGAAATCCTGACTACTTTGCAAAAATAAACATTCTGTTGAAATCTAAACTTTATCATGCAAAACAAATCATCAATTGATAAATTGTAAGGAGAAAGCAAACATTTTACCGGAATTCAATGGCTGCTCTACTGTCGTTGCTCATGTTTGTCCCTCATATATATGTACATACATGTAGCTCTGATGTCACATACATGTATATTAAGCCAGGCATGGTTACCATTATGTTCAAAGTAAATAAATAATAGTAAAAACAAACAAGTCAAATTCAATGATGAAATGTCCAACAATAAAAAATAATACCCAAAAATGTAACGAATTTCTGTTTCATGTCATTGTTCACAATTTTTTTCTAATACATTGTATTAGACAAATATTTGTCTACATTTCAAAATCTTTCATTGATGGTACAGACTATTTATTGAAAAGGACAGCTTTGTTATCCTCAAAGCTTCCTATTTTGCTCTTACAACAAATGTAAATATCTACAAATGTACATGTACATGTATTCCATTATAAACTCTCTTTTGGCCATTGTGTTTTTCTTCCAATGAAGTTCATCTCTCAGTGAACCTGAGTATTATCGAACTTGTGATATGTACATTCGCCAACAAGGAGGCATGTAATTAAAAACAAAAATGTAATATTTACAGTTAAAACTATGATGTGAATGTTTACACATGAGCCAGCTCCACCTTGAACGCTTCAAGTGTGGGAACTCTTATTAACACTGCTGGCAAGTTATTCCATGTTCTGATTGCTGAAGGGAAGTATGAGTTTTGGTGGCTCTGTATTCTGGAGAATGGTATTTGAAATTTTTGTTCATGGCCTCTTGTTGTCCTGGTGTTGCCTGTTATTCTTCGATGTATGGATTCTAATTGCCCCTTTGGTATCTTCAAGCTCTTCTTATGCATATTTATCAATTTTTTATAAAAAAAGAAAAAAAAGAAAAGGAAATTAGCTGTTTTGTATTCTGTGATTTTTCTAAAGCATTTGACAAAGTTTGGCATAAAGGGTTGATACATAAAATCAAATCACATGGTGTAGATAGTAATTTATTAAATTGGTTCTCTAGTTACCTGCAAGATTGCCAACAGAGAGTATTAATAAACAATTCATCTTCTTCACTTTGCAATGTTTCAGCTGGTGAACCCCAAGGATCAGTACTAGGGCCTCTATTATTTATTATGTATATCAATGATATTGCTGAGAATCTAATATCTCTTAGCCAACTTTTCGCAGATGACACTTCCTTCAGCTATTCCAACCATGATGAATTACAGATAAAAACTGTGATTGATCACGATTTGAAAGAGCTGGATGAATGGTCAAAGAAATGGTTGATGTCTTTTAACCCAGATAAAACAGAAATTATGCTATTTTCAAATACGAATATTCCAGATTTCAATTTTACATTTAATGGAAGAACTATTCCTATTACAAATTCTCACAAACATTTGAGGGTTACATTTAGCAGCAATATATAATGCTAAATGGAATATACATATTGAAAATATATTATTAAGTACATGTATTTACAAACACCTGAATGTTCTTCGAAAGTTAAAATATAAACTTTCTCGGAAAAATCTAGAGAAATTATATTTAGTCTTTATCAGACCAATCTTTGAATATGCTTGTGAAGTATGGGATAATTGTGGGGTAGGGAATGCTAATAAACTCGATCAGTTACAACATGAGGCTGCTAGAATCGTTACTGGTCTTCCAATATTTGCTAGTTCAATTTTAATTTATAAAGAGTTAGGCTGGGAATCATTGGCAGAAAGAAGAAAAAGGAGAAAATTACAAATGTTTTATAATATACACAATAATAATGCACCATGCATCTTTGTGACTTAATTCCACCAACAATTCAAAGTACAACCGTTTATCCATTGTGTAATGGAAGTGATATTATAATACCATTTTGCAGACTATCGAATACCTATGACTCATTTATTCCCTCAACTATACGTCAATGGAATAGCTTAGATCCATCAATTCGAAATGTGGATTCTATTGCAAAATGTTCTCATTATTCAAATATAAGACATACATTGTTTCAAAATCTCAACTGGCTACCGAATTATTGTGTTTTAGACCTTACACTTTTGACCTGTGGTAATCCTACACTCTCATATGAACAGAACGAAATTATTTTCAAGCACGTGTTTGAATACATAAAGAGGTCAGAAAGGTTTCTTGTTGTCTAACTAGTAGTTCACCCTAAGAACAATTGCACACATCATCACCACTAAGTTGGACTAACCCCTCTCTCTCTCATTCCTTTCTTCATTCTCTGTTTTTGTTCAATCTACACATATTAATGTAAGAAATATTTATATACATGCATGCTCTATCAAATAATGTTGTAACTTATTGTATATACATGTAGGAGAAGACTTCATAAGTTTGTTTAACTTGTGTCTGATCCTTTTTGCACATTTGAGCAAATTTTAACTTGTGTCTGATCCTTTTTGCACATTTGAGCAAATAAAATATGTTTAAACTAAATCAATTTTTTTTTTAAAGAATTGAAGGAATAATATTCAACATTTTAAAGAAACTGATTTATTGATAATTCACTTTTTTACAGATGGTGAAATAATATTAATTTTGCTGAAATTGTGACATCCTTTCTGAAGAAAGCATGGCCAATCCATTTACCCACCAAACAGGTGGGTATGGACAGCAGAAATCTGTCTTTGGACAGACAAGCCCATTTGGTGCAACATCGACTGGCTTTGGAACAACAAATCAGCCATCAGAAATATCATCTGGATTTGGGACTGGAAGCTTTGGAAATTCTCCTGCTAGTGGATTTGGTTCTACTGGATCCTCTGTTTTTGGCAGAAGTTCCACTACCACAGGTGGATTTGGTGGAAATAGTATTGGTGGTTTTGTTGCAGCTACTGGCATGTCAGGTTTTAGAACTACTCAAACTGGAAGTGAATTTGGATCTTTGCAATCTGGAAGTGGGTTTGGAACACCACAGTCTGGAAGTGGGTTTGGAACACCACAATCTGGAAGTGGGTTTGGAACACCACAGTCTGGAAGTGGGTTTGGAACATCACAATCTGGAAGTGGGTTTGGAACATCACCCTCAGGAAGTGGATTTGGATCATCACAATCTGGAAGTGGATTTGGTACATCCCAATCTGGAAGTGGATTTGGTACATCACAATCAGGAAGTGGGTTTGGAATATTACAACCAGGAAGTGGGTTTGGAACATCACAATTAGGAAGTGGATTTGGAACATCACAATCAACAAGTGGATTTGGTACATCACAATCTAGAAGTGGATTTGGTACATCACAATCAGGAAATGGATTTGGATCATCACAATCTGGAAGTGGGTTTGGAATATCACAATCTGGAAGTGGATTTGGAACATCACAATCAGGAAGTGGATTTGGTACTAGTGTAACAAATGCTGGATTTGGAAACCAGTCTACACCAGGTATAGGTAATATGGGTACAATGAAATCTAGATAATTTAATCATAAAGTATGAATGAAAAATAGTATGTACATTGTAAATACAACAATAATAGTTTTTATTAATTTAATAGTACCGTTATACATTTTTTGCATGCATGGTCCTCAAAATCACTTTTGGTTTGTCATCTTTTTTGTGTCTGTCATCATTGGTCTAAACATTTTACATGTTCATTTCTATACACCGTCCCAAGAAAAGTAGAAGGTTATCAAATGAACCCATCATGGAAAGGCAGGTAACTCTGACATGGACCTCCTATAGAAATAATGGATTGAAGATTTTCTTGAATATCTTGCTTTTTAGCTCACCATGTGTGCATTTGCCTTCACTTGATGTCCATACGTCATAAACTTTCACATTTAAATCTTCTCCTCTGAAACTGTTGAACCAAATTTGGCTGGGATGTCCTTATGTGGTCCCCTTTCAAAATTGTGTCTGACAGCCCTGACCTATATTAAGATGTCTGTTGTTACTAAAATTAGAAATTTCTTTAATTTTCCAATCAAAGACATTATCCTGATTCCAAGCCAACCAGCCTTTGCTCTTTCTTCTGAATGCTATGTGCTTAGCCAGGAAGCAACAACTACCAATTTTATAGTCTGGTTTTACCCAAGTGGTGCTCAAACCCATGATCTACTGCACTTGATGTGAGCACACTAACCATTACACAACTGATGCGGTTATATTTATTAATGAAAATGAAAATCTATTTACAAGAAATATTTAGAAGTTTGCAAGATGCGGGGTTCAATGGAACCCCTTACGATTTTTATCAGGCCAACATATTTTATTGTAGAGAATGAACAATATTACTTTATATGTCAGGTGTAGACATTCCATTCAACAACAACAAAATTAAAAAAAATGATTCATACTTTTGTATTTTGTTTATTTTTAACTTATGTAAATTTTTTAATTTATTAATTTATTTATGCACAGTTTTTGGAGGAACTTCCAATGGTTTGGGATTTGCTACAAGTACAACATCTGGTTTTAGTATTGGAACTTTTGGGAATCAGACTCAAACTGGTACCAGCTTATTTACAGTCCCTGCAACAGCAATAAGGACATTTGGAGGAGGGTCATCTTTTGGTGCATCGACCCATGGAAGTGGATTTGGAAACCAAAACAAAGCACAGAGCACATTTGGAGGGTTTGGTCCTGGCACTTCATCCAGTACTTTTGGTGGTGGTTTTGGGACTGTATCTCAAGGATCTAATGTATTTGGTAGTCAAGCAACCCAGTCTTCCAGTTTTGGAGTTATGGGCTCACAAATGGGTTCAACCACATTTGGTGTTCAGTCAGCAAGACCTTGTGGATCTGATACTACACTGACATCCTCCATATCTAGTTCCCAAAGCACAGTTGGGTGGAAAGGATCTGGTACCTTTGGTGTACAGACAACGATGGCTTCTGGGTTGTTTGGACAGACAGGGACACCACCTGTTACTATGGCTCCTGGGTTGTTTGGACAAACAGGGACACAATCTGTTACTATGGCTCCTGGGTTGTTTGGACAGACAGCGACACCATCTGTTACTCCTGGTGTCTTTAGTATACAAACAACAATGCCATCCACTGTAACATTTGGAACACAGTCCACTGCATCTGGTTCATTTGGTTTACAGACAACAGTGCAATCTACTGGAATATTTGGAAAAACTGGAATTCAGTCAGCATCAAGTTCATCTTCGGGCATATTTGGTCAAACAGGAACACAGTTGACAACAGCTTCCAATTCTATAGGATTGTTTGGAGGACCAGGTTCATTTGGTATAATATACATTATAATTGATATTATATATACTGTACATAGTTTAAAAATGAAATGCAACAACTTCAAAATATTATTTTACACCTACATTGATACCTTGAAGCCCATAAATAAAAGTCCTACAAGTTTAACTTACAACTACAAATGTTAAAAGTACTGACATTTTACCACAGAGTTTGAACAACCCAGCTTGGGATTTTAAAGTGTGACTATTATAAACATGCACTTGCTTTTTTATTGAGCTTTTCAGGACCAAAAGTGGGTGTGCAGACATGTGATTTGTCGGTTGGAAAAAAGAGTGAAACTTATTGTTATTGTTTATAATGCGCACCCCTCCTGCAAAATATAAATTATATGTAAAATATAGTCCTGTCGCCCGAGGCTAGTTAAATTTTCGAAGGACTATTTAACTCCTGTATCTCGGTAGTCCGCTGGGCGAGTAAAAAGTTGATTGTTGATAAATACTTTTTTAGTGTTTGAAATTTTTGGGTGAAAGTTGATCGTATTATTAGCGAAACTCGTCTGAACCAACGGAGTTCCTAGAACAGCATTAATTTCTGTTTTCAGTTTTATTAACATGTCAGACAGAGACATGAAATTTGTTTATTTATTCTGTCAGACCGGCACATTCCCATTTGTAATTAATCGGAACTTCTCCTTCTTCATCCTATGCGTATTGTAAGCATACTTTAGTATGGCCGACCACACTCTCCGAGTATCAAACATTGCATATGTTTAATTAAATTTGTTTTGAGATGCTTATATATTGAAGATGGCAACAAATTCATGTTCTCAAGTGAAATTAATAATTGATGAAACCAGAAGTTGACATTGACATTCAGAACCTGACCGGACCATTAGATACGGATTGTTGGCTGTATTTGTCTTATCTTTTTAGTTAACAACATATACAGAAGAACATTTAATTGAAAAATATTTGCATGAAATTTATTGATACTAGTAACCCAAACTAAAGTGAAATGACTTGTCTATTTATTTCAATTACAAATGTACATTTTAGTGTATATTTATTTTTAATTGATGTCCTAAAATTCTCCAAAAAGATGTATATTGAATACTCTTATACAGTTAAATTTTGATAAGATACTGCAGAATATATTTTCAAATTTTTAAACTTATAAAATAAAAAAATTCTGCTCCCTTACCAAAACACTTTGCTAGCAGGGTTTGCATGTCATGAGCATAAAAAAACAAACATGTTTAAGAAATAAATCATGGAAGCCAGAATGTGTTTTGAGTTTTAACATGAGATGGTGGATAAAATACTAATATCCACCAATCCATGTTAAAACTCAAAACACATTCTGGATTCCATGATTTATTTCGATTCTGATATGTCTAAGAGTACAAATACGGAGGTATACTTTGATTGGAAGACAGTAATTTATATTTACGCTTGCGGAAAATGTCACACGCAATTTATGCTGCCAATGGAAAAGTCAGTCACATTCACCGGCACATGTGCGAATGAGATTATACCATCGATAAATCGCTCGTTTG
>MJUT01040392.1:1631012-1646040 GCA_002080005.1 Gigantidas platifrons | reverse complement strand
GGGTAATATGTCTCTCAGACCTGGGTAATATTTTGGCATATTACCTGGACAAGACCACATTAATATCATTATTATACTGAGTGTCTAATTGTCCAGATAATATTCCAAAATATTACAGTACCAAATATCACTACAGAAACTTACACGAAGTATAATAATTATATAATATTACTTTGTAGATGAAGAACCACAATCAAAGATGCCAATAAGAAGAATGTCCAGTACAGATGATATGACTAACAGAGTGGCAATTATCTGTAATTATGTGCCAAACAAATACAACAAAATTTTCTTTATGAAGAAACACTTCTCAAAGTTTGGAGAAGTTGTCAAAGTGTTTCCAAATCCCAGAAAGTTTATGACCACAATACATTTTAAAACACATGTAAGTTGAAATACAGTATTCATGGATTATAACTAAGAAATTTTTCTTTAAAATGTATAGTTTTTTGAAATTGTTAAAACAAGAATGGAATCAGACATTAATATTTGTCCATTAATTTGTAAGAACTATCTTTATTATGGAGGATTCTTCCTTGATAATTTATATTCACCATTGAAAACTAGTCTGTCTGGTGATTTCTAGATGAAGAACAGCAATAATTCTTCTACTCCTTAGATTTTAAATGAATTTTCCTTTATTTTTATATAATATGATCTTATGATGTTTTTTTTTAGTTTAAATGTATGTTGCAAGATAATATACATAAATGTATATAAGTAGTGAGAATTGACAATACCCAAATTTGTATAATACTGGACTATTTAAATGTTAAATGTTGTCCATATAAATATTATAACTCAGTAAATGAGGTAGAGTATTCAGACTCTTCCTTCTGTACTATAACTGAGTAACAAATTAATATAAGTTTTTCTAAACTTGTTTTCAAATCCCTTTAATTATTTGTATTGTATCATATTGAAATTTATCTTATTGTACTATATTTATTAATTAATAAAATATGTTTAAACTAATTGAGGTAGAGTATTCAGACTCTTCCTTCTGTACTATAACTCAGTAATTGAGGTAGAGTATTCAGACTCTTCCTTCTGTGGGGCCCGGGTGGCTCAATGAGTTAGGTCGCTGGATCTAACAACTGATACAAGCCTATCACCAATACGGCGTGGGTTCGCGCCCGGCTTTGTAAATTACAAAAAAGGGTGCACTCGACTCGCAACTGCAAGTGATAAAGTTTACCAGTTGCTTGCCCATGGTCGGTGGTTCTCTCCGGGTACTCCGGCTTCCTCCACCACTAAAACTGGTCGTCATGATATAGCTGAAATATTGTTGAAAGTGGCATTAAACACCAAAAATTAAAATCAAATCAAATCATCTTCCTTCTGTACTATAACTCAGTAATTGAGGTAGAATATTTAGACTCTTCCTTTTGTGCTATAACTCAGTAATTGAGGTAGAGTATTCAGACTCTTCCTTCTGTACTATAACTCAGTAATTGAGGTAGAGTATTCAGACTCTTCCTTCTGTACTATGAACTCAGTAATTGAGGTAGAGTATTCAGACTCTTCCTTCTGTACTATAACTCAGTAATTGGGGTAGAGTATTCAGACTCTTCCTTCTGTGGGGCCCGGGTGGCTCAATGAGTTAGGTCGCTGGATCTAACAACTCATACAAGCCTATCACCAATACGGCGTGGGTTCGCGCCCGGCTTTGTAAATTACAAAAAAGGGTGCACTCGACTCGCAACTGCAAGTGATAAAGTTTACCAGTTGCTTGCCCATGGTCGGTGGTTCTCTCCGGGTACTCCGGCTTCCTCCACCACTAAAACTGGTCGTCATGATATAGCTGAAATATTGTTGAAAGTGGCATTAAACACCAAAAATTAAAATCAAATCAAATCATCTTGCTTCTGTACTATAACTCAGTAATTGAGGTAGAATATTTAGACTCTTCCTTTTGTACTATAACTCAGTAATTGGGGTAGAGTATTCAGACTCTTCCTTCTGTACTATAACTCAATAATTGGGGTAGAGTATTCAGACTCTTCCTTCTGTACTATAACTCAGTAATTGAGGTAGAATATTCAGACTCTTCCTTCTGTACTATAACTCAATAATTGAGGTAGAGTATTCAGACTCTTCCTTCTGTACTATGACTCAGTAATTGGGGTAGAGTATTCAGACTGTTCTTCTGTATTATAACTCAGTAATTGAGGTAGAGTATTCAGACTCTTCCTTCTGTACTATAACTCAGTAATTGAGGTAGAGTATTCAGACTCTTTCTTCTGTACTATTACTCAGTAATTGAGGTAGAGTATTCAGACTCTTCCTTCTGTACTATAACTCAGTAATTGAGGTAGAGTATTCAGACTCTTCCTTCTGTACTATAACTCAGTAATTGAGGTAGAGTATTCAGACTCTTCCTTCTGTACTATAACTCAGTAATTGAGGTAGAGTATTCAGACTCTTCCTTCTGTACTATAACTCAGTAATTGAGGTAGAGTATTCAGACTCTTTCTTATGTACTATAACTCAGTAATTGAGGTAGAGTATTCAGACTCTTTCTTCTGTACTATAACTCAGTAATTGAGGTAGAGTATTCAGACTCTTCCTTCTGTACTATAACTCAGTAATTGAGGTAGAGTATTCAGACTCTTCTTTTTGTACTATCAGTAGGAAAACAAGATAAATATGGTTAATTAAATATGTATATGTATTTTAGAACTACCAAGGGAAAGGTTATAATGCTTCAGACTTTTGACATGATTCAGCTTTTTTTTTGGAGGGGGTAGGGGATTAAGAATTGGTTGCTTTTCTGATATTTATACATAGATGTAACTTTATTTGGGCAATGCAGACACCTTTCTAAAAAATGTACCACATATCACAATGGAATTGAGAAAAGTGGTTTTATACATGTATAACATATCATTTGTCAAAGAGTTCTTAAGAATATTTACTATTTTCTTTTGAGTGTGGGGCATTGTTGAATTGTGTAAAAAAGAATCCCCTGTGGTTAATGGGTATTTATATTTTAGTATATTAATTACTAATTCTTACATCAGTTCCTCCTCACCTTTCAAAGGTGATGTACATATTTTTTTCAGCAGTCATTTAAATTAATATTGATTTTCATAATGATTTATATTGTTAGATTACCTTGGTATAAGCCCTGTAGTAAGATTACTTTACCCATCAATTTAAGCCCACCCTTCATCTGTGAGTAAGAAAGTAGAGAATTATTGGTAATAAGTTAAGGATACCATTCTGAAGGTCCTGGTGTAGGACAGATACAACAAATATCACATAATAATGTCTGTATGTGAAGCTGTCTTATATCTGTCTTCGACATCTCAGTTACAATAAGGGTACTTAAATTCAACAATACGTTTGTACATGTATATACATTTATATAAGTAAATATTTGACATATAGTTTTTCTTATGACACTAATAGATTGATTTATTATTATATTGATTATTAAAGGAAGCTGCAAGAGAAGCTAAAAGTCGTGGAAAATTTCTAGATAAAGGTGTTCGTCCAATGGAAATCTTTTGGAGTAGTTACTTACCGTCTCCTAGGAGATCATCTGATGAAGTAGAAAACACTATGAAAAGACGCAGTAATGGTAAATTAACAATCATATAGCAATATTAATTATAACGGTAAATTAACATTCATACAGCAATATTGTTTATAATGGTAAATTAACATTCATATAGCAATATTGTTTATAATGGCAAATTAACATTCATATAGCAATATTGTTTATAATGGTAAATTAACATTCATATAGCAATATTGTTTATAATGGTAAATTAACATTCATATAGCAATATTGTTTATAACGGTAAATTAACATTCATATAGCAATATTGTTTATTATGGTAAATTAACATTCATATAGCAATATTGTTTATAACGGTAAATTAACATTCATATAGCTATATTGTTTATAATGGTAAATTAACATTCATATAGCTATATTATTTATAATGGTAAATTAACATTCATATAGCAATATTATTTCTAACAGTAAATTAACATTCATATAGCAATATTATTTATAATGGTATACAGTGGAACCTGTGCAATCCGACACCTGAGTTTTCCGACATCCTGTGACATCCGACAAAAATTTATGGTCCCAAAGTAATTATGTTAAGTAAAATAAAACCTGAGTATTCCGACATCCTGTACAATCCGACACATTTCCCTGGTCCCTTGGTGTGTCGTATTAGACAGGTTCCACTGTATTAACATTCATATAGCAATATTATTTATAACAGTAAATTAACATTCTTATAGCAATATTGTTTATAACAATAAATTAACATTCTTATAGCAATATTATTTATAACAGTAAATTAACATTCTTATAGCAATATTGTTTATAACAGTAAATTAACATTCTTATAGCAATATTATTTAAATACAATGTATAATGTAATGATATTTTATGTACCGGTAAATTATTTTTAAAACTACAAAGGGAAACAATATAGGGTTTGAAGTATATGTGAAAATGTTCCATTTGTCAGGGATGGTTTTTGTCTATCCTGCGATGAAAGTCACTGAAGGCGACACATTGATATTGCTTCTCTGGCGGCGGAAATGGCATTAACAATGTCAAGTTTTGTGATTAATTCAGTTTCTCCATTACCATACATCCTAGGCTGACTATATTTGATGCATATATTCATCATGGGGGATACATGTCAGCCAGACATGTGTCACATGACCTGGACCTTATTTTCATGGTCTACTGACTTTGTTAAATTTATGTCTAGTTTTTGTGTGTAGATCAGTTTCTACATTACCATACAACCTAGGCTCACTGTATTTGGTCCAGACATTGATCATGGAGGGTACATGTCAGCTGGGCATGATTCACTTGACCTTGACCTCATTTTCACGGTCTACTGACTTTACGTTAAGTTTTGGTGATTAGATCAGTTTGTTTCTACAACCTAAATCCGCCATATTTGGTCTACACTTTGATGTTGGAACGGGTACAGTTTCATGGTACATTGAGTTAATTTATTTTCTGAAAAATATTTCACACAAACAGTGTACAAGCGAGACAGATCTGTCATGACCATAATTGTATGGTAATTGGATTTATATTTACCAGTCCTTACCTGTATTACCACTAAAGCTGTGAGTTTGATTCCCACTCATGGTGAGGTATATACTACATACAATTTTTAATATAATCAGATCGATGGTTTCCCTCTGTATACTCTGGTTTCCTCCACCAATAATTTGATTTGATGTGAATACTGCAATCTGATCGACTGATCTGTCTGGAGCAACATTTATTATACTTGATAACCTGGGTTGGTATTGTGACGTCGCCAACGAAAAATTCAAATAGTCCCATGAAATAATCGTAATTAAAATCGAGGAATCATTAAATTTGTTGTTAAAATTAAATTATAATGAATATGTTCAATTTTTGAACAGATTATACTTGTATAACCTGGTTTGGAATAGTTTACACTTTTCATAAACTGCCCCAAACCAGGTTATATTGTATAACCTGTTCAAAAATTGAACATATTCCTTTAACACTGACAACCATAATATAACTGAAGTGTTGATGGAAGTAGCACTCATAAACCCAACCAACATGTCAAATGCTACTCCAATTGTGCCATTTCAATATTGTCAACCATTACTGTTTATTTTTTTTTATTTGTACTGTACTTGTTATAGAATCAATTCCTGTCAAACATACTACCAAAAGTTCAAAGTTCAAGTGGGCACGAAATGATCTTGATGATGAATTGGCTAGTATGTCTGGAACCAATGATGTTGCTGAAGAACAGATGAAGCTAATTGATCATCCAGAGGAAACAATAGACAGTCATGTCAGACGTTCTACTAGTCCTGGTCCATCTACATCTAGAACAGCTGTTAATATTCCAACAAAAGTTGATACAGGTTTGTATGGGTATATAAACAGACATTGTCTGATGGTTCAATTTTAGTTGGGGCCGATGTGGTCGTGATCGTATGGTAGTTGGATTTACAACTACCTATGCAATCGGTGCCTATCACCACTAAAGTTGTGAGTTGGAATTCAGCGCATGGTGAGGTGTACTGTATACAATATTATGTGATAAACTTTGTCAGTGACTTGCGACAGGTGTGTGGTTTTCTCCTGATAGTCTGGTTTCATCCACCAATAAAACTGACCACCATAACTGAAATACAGTCAACCTGTATATAAAGGACACTCACAGGAACCTGAAAATGTGCCTTTATGAGCAGTTGCACTTTATATACAGGTTAAAATTATGTGCACTATTCATTAATTGAAAAATGAGGCTGCCCTTTATAGACAGTGATTTGTTATATAAAGGTGCCCTTTATAGAGAGTGATTTGTTATATAAAGGTGCCCTTTATAGACAGTGATTTGTTATATAAAGAATTAATTTTAAACATATTTTATTGTCTAAATAATGACAAAAGGATCGGACACAAGTTTTTCAACTTAGTATTGTCTTCTCCATATAAAGAAGCCCGTAATCATAACCTTTACCCTTTAATTTAAGTTTTAACATAGTTTATATGATGATATAATACACAATAAATAAAACACAAGTAAATCATACTGATGAAATTTAGAGCATTAATATATGAGAGTTTATATTACAATGTACAATAATACAATTACAGTAATATCTAGCACGAAAAACTATTTCTGAGTAAGAAAAATGAAATGAAGAAAAAGAGTTTATGATAATGTGTATGATTTTGATTAGTTATAATGAAGTTCCTTAAACAATAAGTAATCTCTCAATATGTGAATATTCGATGTCAGTTCATTTTGTTAACCTGTTTTTGCATTAACTTTGACAAAAAACAAAAACACATTACATGCACACATTTCAGGTTCTGTAACAGTTCTTAGATCCACAGTGTGTCATACATCAGCAGAGAAATTACAGATCCTAAACCTAAGAGATAAAATCATAAGATTGGGTAAGTATAAAAACTCTGAAGGATATTAATGAATACATTATTTGAATATCTGCCAATGTAAGTCAGTAATTTTATTGTCACAGATCAGATTTACAACAAATTAGCAAATTTCATTTTTGGGAATGTAAAATCTCAGTGATGTAGGCAAATGCTCTATACAGCATCCATAGTGTAATGGAGTTTGTGTGTTCGCCTCTAGTGCGATCGATTGTGGGTTTTGAGCCTTGGTCAAGTAAAACCAAAGACAATTAAATTGTTAATTGTTGCCTTTCCATTAAGCATGCAACATTAAGGTGTTTGAGCAAAGACTGAATGGCTGGGAATCAATATAATGTGTCAGAGTAGACTAATATGTTTACCTGTTGCCTGTTGTTGCAGTTTACCCGTTGCCTGTTGTTGCAGTGAGCTAACACTATGAAAATCCAACTAAGAGTGTTGGTCTAGTACAAAGCAGACATCATCGGTAGGCTTTGAATCAAGATAATGTATTAAGAGTGGATGGACATGTTTACCCGCGGACTGTTGCTTTGGTGAGCTAGCACTATAAAAATTCTAAATAAGAGTGTTGGTCTAATACAAAGCATACATCATCATCATCTTATTGGAATGTAACTTATTCTCACCTGGTGTTAAACAGCAATCACTCACTCACAAACAAATGGTCTAAGCTCTAATGCAATATCATTCAGAGTTTCCCAAACATGCCGGTCCGACGGACAAATCCGGTAAAAATCAATTTGGTCCGGTAAAACATTGGTTTCCACCGGACCGACTGTCCGGTATAAAATACTTGGTTTGTTGTATAAAAGAGCCCTGTTTGATCTCCAATTTGTCCATAATTTATTTTGATTAAAACTAAAGTGAAACGCCAGATCAAAACTCTTTTATTTGCGGAGATGAAGAAGTGCAGCCATGCTTTTTCGATGTTTTTTCCACCTGTCAAGGACATTGATCTAGATCGCCAAAGCGCTTACGATATCGGTAAAGGACCATGATCTAAAACGTGTACGTGACTGCAAAATATTTAACCTATATGATATATTTTCTGACCTTCATGGGAAAGATAGCAAAACCCTGATTTGCAATATCTCTTGAGTAAAAAAAAATAAAATAAAAATAAAAACCTGCCTACCAGCCCTTAAAAATGTCCCTATGTTAGGGGAAACCAACAATCAATTTTATTTGGCCTTACTTCCAAGCAGACTTGTTTTAACAAACAATGTTCAAAAAAATATATATACAGTTAATTTGCATTACTAAAACAAGAAATGAAAAATTGGTAGCCCTTGGTTGAAAGCAACCACTGGCCCACTGCAATAAAAGCTTGATATTTTTTCGGTCCTGTGAAATTCTGTTCGGTCTGGTGAAAAGGGAGTCTTTACCAGACCGAATGTCTGGTAAAGTGAGACAGACTTTGGTAATCTCTGATCATTACTGCTATGCCATTAAAAATCTGTATCTCTTTTGAATGTTCAAGCTCATACATTGACATCAAATAATGGGCCTAATGGACATTATCAGAATTTGTGATTTTGATGCCAAAACCAATATTCAACATGGTTGCCAGAGTCAATAATAATAGGCTGAGCCTTAAAGCTCTATTGTTAGAAAACTATTCAGTGGTTTTAAATTTGATTTGGTATGAATGAGCCGGAGATGGTTTTTTTTACAAAGTACAAAAATGTATGTGATTTTTTTTTGCTGGTTGGAAATCTAAGATTGCCACCATAGCAGGACAAAGTTTTAGCATTGAACCATATGGGAAAGTTATTAAAAAGTTTTAGCATTGGACCATATGGGAAAGTTAATAAAAAATAAAATAAGCATTGGACCCTATGGGAAAGTTAGTAAAAAGTTATTAGTACATGTAGTGATATTTTTGTTTTTGATTATTTTGGCATACACTTAGTACTGTTTGTTGTAGAAGGGTAGCCAATTCTGAATAAAAATTCACATTATTTTGTTTTAGGGATGAAGAAAACCGCAAATCTGAAATCTAAGGCATTTGTTGGATCCTGCACAGACATGTGTCCTGAGAGAGAACGATATGACAGAGAGGAGAAGAGAAGGTTACATGTGTATGAAATACTTAATCCAGGAAGTCAGGTAGATTATTGTATGAAATAGTTAATCCAGGAAGTCAGGTAGATTATTGTATGAAATACTTAATCCAGGAAGTCAGGTAGATTATTGCAGGGCTCACCATACTTGCAAAAAAATATCATAGCTCTGAATCAATCTGACAACTTTAATAGTGATAGACTAGTATTGTAAAGATAGATTTAAATCTAACTATTATCAGATCACAGCCATGACTGTCCCCTGAAATAAAACTGGAATGAACATTATTTGTATATGTAGGGCCATCCTTAAAAATATGTTTGTTTCCCCTTTCCAACCCTAGCCTGAAAGATCTGGGTAGGTGAATTATTTTTTTTTATCAAGCATGATTCTGCAGGCAGACAGACAAACTGATTTCTATATACCCAATATCTTTGTTTATTGTCATATTATCTGTGCAATTGTAATCATAGAATGTAATTTATGCTGTCTCTTGTGGGATCTTGGAAAAAATATCCATTGTCAGAAACTGATGTCTTTGTATGTTGGGCCATATCAATGAAAAGATTGAAGACTGAACAGTTTTTATTTGACTTTCAAGACAGAACATATTTCTTTTTTTATTATTTTAAGGGGTTTCTTTTGGGAATTGGTTTCCCACTCTGTTTACAAACAGGTAATACAATTGCACATAGCGTAGCTTCAAACACAGGCACTTGTTTCTATCAATGGGGGGACCCTTCCTCCCTCTTCCTTAAGAGAGAGGAAGGGGCCCCCATTGATAGAAACAAGTGCCTGTGGCTTCAAACTCAGAAGCCATGCTTCTACGAATATTTGGAACAGTCGGGACTCTACATTTTTTAGTAACGATGACTCACGGTACGTTCCGGAAGAGTATTACCTAATATGAATCCAATGCCGGAATCGGACACGAAAAAATTCCGGAAACGGAAAATCGCACAAAAAAAAAAAAAAATAACGGAGCGGGCTGTAAAATATTTTCAGTCGCAGCGATTTCGGCGAGTCAGTCGCAGAGGGGAAACAAACAATATTTTAATTTAGGCCTAGTAAGTTAAATACTTTATATACTTTGTTTTACTTGTACGTGATAATATTACTTTGTCATTCCAGAATCCACATGTAAATCATAGCAGAGCAGTCAAAGAGTATAGCAGATCATCAGCTGATCAGGTGATACTTTATATTATTTATATCATTAGTGTGTGTTTGTTGTGAGATATACATGTACTCTGAAATGTCAATGAATTTACTGACATCACAATGAAAGTATGATGAAACAAGAGTTGTTCCAACATGACTGGCAGTCCTGTAGCCCTTTTCACAAAAATTCGTAAGTATAATCTTAAACGGATAGGATCTACGATTTTCGTTTAAAAAATGCATTTCCCTTTTATCAGGGAAATATCATGCCTTCAGTATTTAAATTTAAAAAAAGTATGGTTTTATATCAAACGTACCCCTTTGTCAATGTTTTTTTTACTTGAAACAAGAGTTTGTGAATTTTTGTCAGTGACAAAAAATCGATTTCTAACCTCCCATATTCATATAATCTAAGGCTTGACCTTATGTCTGCGCAAGCACACAATAATACAACATGTCGTCCAAAACAAAAACGAAACGTGGTAGTCCTGTTTCATGTTACACTGACAGATTCAGCTCGCAAAAGAAAATGAAAAGAAGTTATAGCAAGATATGCGAAATCCAAGATAAATATAGGGAAGGAGCATGACTGTTGGATGAGTTTAAAGACTTGCTAAGCGCTATATGCAGTTCAAATCAAACTGTTTACTTCTACCGTGCATCAGTGATCATTTCTAAAAATAACTATTCAAACCCCTTGTAGTGTGTGTTGTTAAATCACATATCTGTATTGAGAGGTTCGTGAAAGTTTTCAGAATGGGTTTACTATTACCTAAAAATGTATTTCATTCAAATTTCAGATTCCAATCTATGTTATATATAATAAATATCGCATTGTTGATAAAACATGCACTCGCTTACCTCAGCTTCCATGGTTATTTTTGGTCAGGTCGAGGTCATCGCATTTGTGCATAATTAATGAGTGCGATTCGTACAGATGATACAAAGCAATCAACTTTACTCTGTTAATTACGTTGATTAAAGTTACAAAATTGACATTTTAAGCATTTTTTAGTTCATACCTAGGGACTGGCCATTAGTTCACTGTTTTACCGATTTTAATATTAAACATGAACATCTTAGATCCTATCATTTTAACTTTTTCACTTACGCTTAATCCTACGACAATTCCTAAGTCATTTTCACAAAGATTATCTTATGACAAATTTTAATCTTACGACTAAAATTACACTTACGATAAAAAATTCTTCCTTAGGTGTGCTCGATACAACATTATGTGATAAAGTTTGTCAATGACTTGCGGCAGGTCTGTGGTTTTCTCTGGGTACTCCGGTTTCCCCCACCAATAAAACTGACCGCCACGATATAACTGAAATATTATTGAAAGGGGCGTTAAACACCATAGACTATTTTCCTCAGCAACCTAGTTTCATTTTCATTGAACAATGTCTTTGTATTGCTTTCAATATTATCTGAACTACAATTTCTCAGAAATGTGGTCCCTTTATCACAGACAGTCTCAGAGAATATACTCATACAAACATTTTTTTTTTTAAATAAACATATTCTACAAAACATTTCCGGCACTAATTTATAAGCAGTTTTTATGTTATGATGTTATCATAACAACGGGTCTTCTATCTCGTCTGCATTTACAAAAGCAAGATGTCCGATTGAACATCACAAGTGACAAGAAGTTATGATGCATATATATTGCAAAAGTTTTGTAAAATCAGTGTTGGAACACTAAACCAGTTGGCATTTACATCCTTGTGTAATCAAATCCGAGTATGAGACTGTGTTTGTATTTAATTTTTATCTAATATATGAATTGGTCAACAATAACTCCACAAAATATGAACGGGTATGATTTTCGTATAAAGGAAAATTTCTTATGCATGTAAATTATAATTATCTATAAAATTTGTCATTACTTGGAGTTATTCGTCATCATCCACGCGTGGTCACTTTTGGTAGAAGTCTTTTTAGCTCACCTTGCCAAAGGCAATGTGAGCTTTTGCCATCACTTGGTGTCCATCGTCCGTCGTCCATTAACTTTTAACATTTTAATCTTCTCCTCTGAAACCGCCAAATGAACTGAAACTTGGTAGGAAGCATCTATGGAAGGTCCTCTAATGATTGCTCATTTTGTCCCGATCCATTAACAAACATGGCCGCCACAGGCAATTCTTGTTTCTGATTGGCCTATTTTTAAAAATCTTCTCTGAAACCACTGGGCCAAATGAACTGAAACTTGGTAGGAAGCATCTATGGAAGGTCCTCTATAAAGATTGCTCAATTCGTCCCGATCTATTAACAAACATGGCAGCCACAGGCAATTCATGTTTATGATTGTATGCTTTCTAAAAAAAATATGTTTTTCTGTGGAAAGGGAGATAACTCTAATTTAAATATAGATATTAGTAAAATGCAGTTAGCTATGAATTGAATTGCAGATAAATATGCCTCTAAAACCCCTCAGCCAAATGAACTGAAACTTGGTAGGAAGTATCTATGGAAGGCCCTCATTGCTCATTTCGTCCCGATCCGTTAACAAACATGGCCGCCACAGGCGACTCTTGTTTTTGATTGGCTGATTTTAAAAATTCTTCTCTTCTGTAACCGCTTGGCCAAATAAACCGAAACTTGGTAGGAAGCATCTATGGGCGGTCCTCTATAAAGAGCGCTCATTTCGTTCCGATCCATTAACAAACATGGCCACCGCAGGAAATTCTTATTTCTGATTGGTTGATTTTTAAAAATCTTCTCCTCTGAAACCGCTTGGCCAAATGACACGAAACTTGGTAGGAAGCATCTATGGAAGGTCCTCTATAAAGATTGCTCATTCCGTCCCGATCCATTAACAAATGGCCGCCACAGGCAATTCTTGTTTCTGTTTGGCTGATTTTAAAAATTCTTCTCCTCTGAAACCGTTTGGCCAAATGTACCGAAACTTGGCATGAAGCATCTATGGAAAGTCCTCTGTTGGGATTGCTCATTTCATTCCGATCCGTTAACAAACATGGCCACCACAGGCAATTCTTGTTTCAGATTGGCCTATATTTAAAAATCTTCTCTGAAACTGCTTGGCCAAATAATGAAAAATAAGAATTCTCCCCAAGTTTGCAAGTAGTCTTTTCGATTGTCGACCGTTCCCAATTTGAAATCTAAAATTAAAAGAATTATCCTGATTTTTTTTTGGTCAGATGGTAGTTGATATGTAAACGATACACTTTGCTGCATTGAAAAGGTAAATGTATGGAATGCATCGTTATAGACTCTGTTATTAGTCACGCCAAAAAGGAATATTAAACCATATTTATTTCAATAAACATTTATCAATATGTGTAATGAGGTTTGTCATGCGGTCAGTGAAAATGCGCTAACGGTGAATTGCTCTTTTATTTTCAAGCCGAAGCGCCAATGCATCGTCCATCTTTTTTTTCTATTTTTTCACTTACGATAAAAGATAAGACAAATATTTCTCTTACGTTCAAAATTTTACACTTACGACAGGGTAGTTTTATACGTAAAGTTAGGACTATTTTTACACTTAAGATTATCGTAAGTATTTTTGTGAAACTCCTTTTAATCTTAGTTTTACACTTACGACAATTTTTTATCGTAAGAATTTTTGTGAAAAGGGCTACAGAAGATAAAGTTTTCTTAAAACAGACCAGAACTTCAATATTTTACGTCAGAATGAAATCAGATTTTAACTTTAGGTTCATGTTAACATTCTCTGTTTCTCTGCCAAATTGGGGGAAATATTTTGTACTAAACATTGATAAATATCCACCTATATCAACAAAGCAAACAACTACCTCTCACCACAAATAATTGAATACAAGAAAGACAATGGCATATGAAGTTGGAAATCTAGGTCATGGTTTAGGGACAGGCAGAAAATGTCAGTTTTTCATTGCCATACAACCTAGGTTCATCATAATTGGTCAACACATTGGTTATGGGGCCAAAAAAAAAAAATGTGTGTTTACGGTCACCTGACCCGGTCCGACCGACCCTATTTTTCAACCGCCGACCCTAACCTTTTTTATTCGACCCTAATTATCCCCCTGCAATAGCGGTGAGGGGATATAGTAATAGCGGCCGTCTGTCTGTCCATCCATCACACTTTCTTGTTTATGCGATAACTTGAGTAAACATGGATAGATTTGAATAATTTTTTGCATGTGGCTTGTGTATCATTATCTTGGATGGGTTCTAACATGGAAATATTTGAAGCAAGGGTTTTGGGGGAAAATCTTAGTTTTTGGTTAAAAAATCACTAATTTTGAGAATTGTGTCTTGTTTACGCGATAACTTTAGTAAACATGGATAGATTTGAATAATATTTAGCAAGTGGCTTGTAATTATCATTATCTTGAATGGGCTCTAACATTGAAATATTTGAAACAAGGGTTTTGGGGGAAAATGTTAGTTTTTGGTTGAAAAATCACCAATTTTGGGAATTGTGTCTTGTTTACGTGATAACTTTAGTAAACATGGATAGATTTGAATAATCTTTGCATGTTGCTTGTAAGTATGTTATACATTAAGACTGCAAGGCTGCTTTCTATAAATATATAAAACTAAATATTATGCAAGTGCGGGGGGATACGTTGCGCATTCATGCGCTAGGCGGTTCTTTTATTTTTGCTAGCGACCCTATCAATTTTTACACAGAATTCGGATAACCATTTTTGTTGTTTAATCAGCAGCAATGTTTTATTTATTCAACCGCTAGCTTTTTGTCGAAATTGAGAGCAGAGAAGGTAGAAAAACTGCGTAACTCGTCATAAAACAGCTTCAACAAATGACGGCTTACCGGAAATTTCGAAAATGAAATATCGGATTCCGGAACCGGGAACGACTATTTCCGGTTTTGTTGATAGT
>MJUT01040392.1:1583865-1596086 GCA_002080005.1 Gigantidas platifrons | reverse complement strand
CATTCTTAAGAGGACTTAGTTTATGTCAGGTGAGCGATACAGGCTCATGTGAGCCTCTAGTTATGACTTTAATCGAAACATGCATGTCAGTTACCCTCAGAACATGCTCAAAGAACTAGAACTCATCTTGGTTTTATAACACTTAAACTCAACTGTTTCAAACACAAAACAAAAGACAAACACAAAAGTACCTTCACCCACAAAACCACTGACATTGGACATCCATCATTTTCCTGACTGGGTACAGGCATTTTCACTTGAAGAAAGGTAAGGTTAAACAAGGTCTTATATATGAAAATGCTCAGAAAAAGGTGCTTGAAAACTGTAGTTTTTGTCTTGAAAAGTCCTTGATTTTGCTCAACGAAAAAGTGTATGAACCCTGTGTTAGTAAAATTTGTTTTTTTCAAGATTCAAGCTGATTTTAAGGCCAAAATCTTTTGTATCAGTACCAAAATAACAATAAATTATGTTATTGGCAATGGCCTATGGTTGGATGTTTTACTAGCTTAATGTAAAATAGGGGAATAATTGTCGATGTCCCCTTCCTCCCCATAAGCCACTCTTGATAGTTTAGGGTCAGATATTTTACCCTCCAACTTGCCACCAGTAACCACTCCTTAACAAGGTGTACTCATTAGGAGCTGAGGAAGTGTAAAGAAGTAGGTTGTTTTATCAACAGTTGAGAAAGGCAGAAGATCTCATGACATGATAAAAATAATAAATCTATATATATTGACAAAGACAGACAATAATAAACATAAACGATGAGCAGCACAAACTCCTTCAAAAGTTCTGTAAAAGTATGTAGTTCCTGCTCCACATGTTGCACCTGTCATGTTATTAATGACTACTGGAGATACGAAAAATGTTGGAAATTAGTGACTAAGATCTTGTTAATCAGTAAAATCAGAAAAAAGATTAAAAGTGCTTTGATATTATTTTGATACATATTTGATATCTATTAATAACTTGTAATTTCAGTATATGTTAAGTCTATATAGAACAAAACTGCCATACAATCACATAGACAGAGTTGAAGACTTTGGAGTTTGTATTCGATCAGACAGAGTTGAAGACTTTGGAGTTTGTATTCGATCAGCTAAAGAAGATTTACATGACAGTGATTTTTTTGGGTCTAATGGACTAATATTTGTTCTACCTCCTGGACTGACTGACAATTTATCATCAGTAAGTATATGATGAGTTTTCAAGTATCTTTTACAAAAAAGAAATTGTTGCTACTTTAATACTAGTGTAGTATGGGACTTTGTCTTTTAAAATTTTTCTATATCTGATCATTTTAACTGCAGCTGCTTTTTTTCAATCGATGATTTCAGTTTCCCAATATTTTATTTATACCACGATTTTCAGAGTTAAACGGCTTAAAAATGCTCACGCTTCGAGTTCGATTGTTTAAGCTTTTAACTCGGAAAACTGTGGAATAAACATTACTAATTTTCTACTCCCATGTCATGATAACTATATCTATTTAAATGCCCTCAGTAGTTCCTAATACACAAAAGATATTGACTTTGATTTCCCCATCCTGTTTCACTAAATTTGTAAGATTTATCTCCCTTAATGTACAAATCTTAAAGAGTGTGTTATACAGATATAAGAAAAACAAACCACATGTACAGGTATGGAAATATCTTTATTACTCAAATTAAATTTTCAAATAAAGGATTAGAATTGGTAAGCAATGCATCAATTAGAAAACATCAGGCTTGGTGTCTAAATACTAAAACATTACATCAATATGGAGTCCAAACAAATTTCTATATACTACTGAAATATAGAAAAAAAAATCATATATATACACCAGGATAATTTTTGGAGGGAAAAGGCTGTGGCTTATACAACAGAATTTACGTTTTATACTTGGTTTTATAATTGTTTTTGTTTTTGTTCTATCCAGAACCTCTCTAGGGTGTACCAAACTTTTAAATAGGAATTATGGAATGAAATATTGGTCCAACTGAAATATTTTAACTCGTAGGAAATGCTCTACATTTTAGGTACAAAATGTTTATTGATAAACAAAGACAGTAAAGTATTTAGCAAATATTGCATTTGTAAGTTCCAAAGAAATTTACATAAAAAGAATGATACTATACTGAAGGGAAAAAGAAACGCAGGGTCAACATTTTAGGTGATTTAATATTATTTATTCGAATGTTTTTTTCAATATTAATATATAAGGATAAAAACACAAATTTAATCAACAAGTTTTTAAAATTTCATTAGATTTTGATCAATAATTCATGAGTAATTGAAACCAATTTAACAGTACCCCCCAATATGTTGAAATCGATTAACTCGTCAATATCTTGTATGCCCCCCTCACGCATCTGTTACAGCCCTGATTCTCCTGTGCATGGGGTTCATCAGAGCATTTATCCTTCTCATGGGGATATTATCCCACTCTTCCAACAAGGCAGCCCATAATTGGTTGAGAGTAGCGGGGGCATTCCGACGCCCTCTTACTCTCCTGTCTATTTCGTCCCACAGATGTTCGATTGGGGACAAAGCTGGACTGTACGGAGGCCAATTGAGTGGGTTAATGTTATGATTGGCGAGAAAATCTTGACAAACTCTGGCTACATGGGGCCGGGCGTTATCCTGCTGGAAAATTAGGTGATGCTGTTGCACAAATGGAACTGCAACCGGCCGGAGGATTTCATCCCTATATCTTATGCCTGTTAAATTAACGGCTATCACTATCAACGGCGACTTTAACCCGTGAGATATCCCTCCCCGGACCATAAGCGAGCCACCCACAAACCTATCCCTCTCAAGAACGTAAGCGCCGGCGAAGCGTTCCCCACGATGTCGGTATACACGACGTCGACCGTCCGGACGAAAAAGAGTGAACTGCGACTCATCTGTGAAAAAGACCCGTCTCCATTGCCTCATTGGAAATTGTCTGGAACCATGTGCTGCCAACCAAGCCATACGATGCGTGCGACATCCACGAGTGAGAGGAAAACCAATGTAAGGTCAACGAGCTCGCAGACCAAACTCGCGCAATCGGTTTCTCACAGGTTTTGGGTGAATATGGCGATTATGATTGCCTACCGTAGTTAAAGCGGTTTCAGTGGCAGTAACGTGGCGATTACGCCGGTGGGCAAGACGAATAGCCCTGTCTTGACGTGGCGTCGTTACGCGCGGACGTCCCCGTCGCGGAAGGTCGGCAACCCTTCCAGTATCTCTCAGACGACGGACAAGATGCTCTATGGTGGAAACAATTATACCAAATTGCAAAGCAACTTGTTATTGCCTTTGACCTTGCAATAGCCTGACCCCTCTGAACTTCCGTCAGCCGTGGCATGATTACAAGAGATTCAAATTAACTTTAAATAGTGGAAAGCGATGTGTATACCTCAAGAGTATAAAGTGGTATGACACGATGTTTTGATGAACTTGTTATCATTATTCTGCACATGTTATTTGCTTTTTATCACTTTCTCTATGTCACATGATACCTTTCACGGTTGAGTAACTTTAAACACCGATTTTAGTGCACACTGACCAAGCCACTCGTCTGCCCAGTTTTCGTAATTTTACGTCGCTCAGTTAAAAAATAGGAGCATATTATGTTACCCTGCATTTCTTTTTCCCTTCAGTATATATTTTAATATATTATGTACAATCACAACACATACATATTTAGAGGACCATCGTGGTCATGATCATATGGTAGTTGGATTTACAACTGCCTATGCAATCAGTGCCAATCACCACTAAAGTTGTGAGTTCGAATTCCGATCATGGGAATTGTACTCGATACAGCATTATGTGATATAGTTTGTTAGTAACTTGCAGCAGGTCAGTTTTTTTCTCCGGGTACTCCGGTTTCCTCCACCAATAAAATTGCCCGCCACAGTATAGGGGCAGTTTCAAAATAAATGGCTCCTACTGCTATAGCTGTCTAATTTACTCATTTTTATGGTTTTATTGGATCTAAATAGTTCAAAAGATCTGTAATGATTTGATGTTTGTTACTGCAAGAAATCTTTACGATATCTAGAAGAAGAAAAAAAATATATCCAAAAAACAGTCAAAATTGTCAGGAGTGCAACACTTTTTTGTGACACTTTAAAAAATCCTTAATTTTCAACAACCTACCACAGTGCTAAATCAAACAATATGTTAACAAAATCTATTTCATCACAAACTTTGATATGTTGACATACTTTAAGATAGCAATAGATCATGCTTCAGATGTATTATTGCATAAAAATATGGCTTTGTAAAAAAGATGTACCTAGTCAGGAGTGCAACAAACATTTATGCAAGTTTTCCTAAATTACATTGTAGAAATGTTGTCTTTTAGTTTTCAAAGATATGGGGTATAAATAAATCTTAATACATCATTGCTGCTTCAAAACCATAGTTAAAGGATACACTAAAATCAGTAGTAAGGCCAAGAATGTCACATTAAAGGCAGCACCCTCAAATGTCAGGAGTGCAACATTTGATATTTTCTTAGACATATTTTCTTTCAATTGTAACTAATATCACATTTGTCTTTCTATTTCAACAGAGACTGACCAAGAGAACAAATAAAACCCATTTACCTGTTTGAGATACATAAAATATCTCTCACAGAAGCATTTGATTCATGTCAGGAGTGCAACTAGTTTTAAGTGATCTTCTACAGTCTAAATTATAGCTTTTTATATGGATGATTTAAATAAAATGAGATTCTGTCAAGTTTAGAATAATGTTTGAAACAATTAAAAGTGCCAATAGCATTTTATGTGCTTTTAATTTTATGTAATAAAGTATTTTTGTTCATTTTAAACTGTCTCATGCTTTAATATCTATTAGGTATTAATACTAGAGACATTCTCTGACAAGGGAACATGTTTTCTAGGTTCATTAGCTATTGGAGATTAATTGACTTGATAAAGTTTATGATTAATGCATTTATCTACTTTCTTATATATAATTTATGGTTGACCATGTAAATGTTGCACTCCTGACATAAATATTTAAAAATCATTGAAATTTGATATAATCAATTTTCTAAGTATCCAAAAAATACTTGTAATTGTACATTAAACATCTATTTTCAATATTAGTTTAGATTAATACATGTTCTAAATGTTTTTGTATAGTATATTTCTAAAATAAGTTGGAATTTTCGAGAAGTATGGCTGTAAACAAGTTACAAATAACTAGAAAAATGTTACTTTAAGAAACAATTATCATTAAAACTTGGTAAAACTAATGCTTGAAAGAACACCAACTGATTTTTTCCCTGTGAATTGTTTTTAAGTTAATAACTCTTTTTTTTCTTGATGGCAATATATAATGTCAGGAGTGCAACATATCCTGATAAAATAGTATCATTGATAAAATAATGATAATTTATAATAAATTGCCTTTTCTAGCCTATAAAAATATTCTAATTATTTCTTTATGATTTATCTAATATATTAGAGTGGTATAATACAAATTTTCAAATGTAATTAAAAATATTGCTGCTAAAACTGGGTATTAAAGAAGTGGTATGGCAATTTTTTTTTTACAAATTTCCAAATACTGTCATTTCTGTACAAATATTTCATTGAAACAGGTAAAAATTATTGTATGAGTTAACAGTAACATCACTGTTCAATGTTGGCATTTTAAAATGTGATAATTTCTTCTTTTTTTTCTTTATTATAAAATGTCAGGAGTGCAACAAAAATAGACAAAATGTTTTTCTACGACTGATTATTTTGCGATCGTTCAAAGAATCAATGTGATTTTTTTTTTACAAATGGCTACTTATCTTTGAAGTTTGAAAATTTTGCTGTCTTAAGTAAAAATATTCGTTATTATTTTGATAATAAAAACTTTATCAGGTAGATTGGACAAAAATATTGAGAATTTTTCATAAAAAAATAGCTTTTAAGAAAAACTACAACCACCAATAACCCAATATTTTGCACAAAAGGTCATTTATATCAGTTGCATTGTTTGAGAAACAATTATACAAAATAATTGAGACTAAAGACTGTTTAACTGATATAGAATAAGTATGTGTTTTACATGTTTTTTATGCCAATTTGTGTTCAATAAAAGGTTCTTAAAAATGTATTGCTTATCTGTTCATAGTTTCTTCTTGTTTCATTTACTTCAATGTATACAACATTGAAAATTATCAGCAGAAAGTTTTTAGGAGTGAGTTTAATTTGGACATTTTTTTCACATGTTGGAGCCTTTTTTTTTTAAACAGCCCATAGCTGAAATATTGTTGAAAGTGGTGTTAAACACCATAACCCTAACCATACATATTTAGTGAAATGTTTACTTTCTACCAAAATAAGATCACTATTTATAAGGACACTGAGTTGTCACAATTCAGTTAACATATTAGAATTTGATAACCAAAATTTGTCAAATCTGTTGTAATTTCCAAATATCTATATTCTCATGAACAGAAATATTGGAGTGATGCCAAAACAAGGCTACAAACTTTCTTTCAACTCAAACCATCATGTCCAGCGATACCATTGGTTGTCATGGTTCCTCTGTTGGCCAGTGAGAATTATGAGGACTTGATAAACACAGCCTGTGTCACAGGATTAGATATAGCAGATTATGTGGATAAAGACTTGGTGTCTAGTGTGTTTGTTAGGACAGTTAACCTACTGGATGATGGTCTTTTAGATGTCACACAACCAGAGCTCACAGAGGAGGTACTATATTAATTTAATTTCATAACAGTAAATATTCACACTCCATACCTCTACTTATAATAGATTATTCTGTCAAACAAGAAGGAAAATAATTTATTTCTTACAGTGCATTGTTGTAAATATATACACCCATTACATACATAGTGAGTTGGTACAAGACCTGTTATGTGAACCAGCATTGTAACAAATCATGATAGAGATGAGCATTAATGCAGTTAGTTCACACGACAGGCAAGACCTGATACAAAGTCTTGTACCAACACACTTTGTATGTAATAAATTTATATAACATTTCAATAAAAGCAAATTTTGGAACAGATATTATGATGTTATGCTTTCTATGACATCATATCTTTACTACTGACGCTTACGCATTAAAGATACATTGTGCACAAATATGTGATACGTTTTGGAAAATACATTGTCAGAAATGTTCTAAATATGTCATGATTATGTTTAAATATAACATGACGATCATGAATATGTAAATCATGAAGTTCTGGCATGTGCCTGTTAAATTTCTCTTGTCCGACAGATGAATTACCAGCCCCGGGCTTCAGGCAAGTGGGTTGTGTCAAAGGCTGCAACACTTATAAACATATTACTGTACACATACTTATTGATGATTATTTAGGAATTATATTACTTAATTATGCAAAAAAAAGGTGAGTGACATGGTTCCAATGTTTTTCACTTGTTTACAATGCACTGTCTTTTTCAAGAGTTTTTACCACATTTTTTTTTATCAATTCCATGTGCTTTCTGTGTAAAATATATCTCAATTATTATTGTATTTGGTTCTATTTAAAATTAATTTGCCGTTTCTAGCTAATCAAATAAAGAAATTGTCATTTCATACGATATGCCACTTCTTGTACTTGTAAGATGATTAGGTGGAACAGTATTTAAATATAGTAGTTGTCAAGATTACATTTTGATGTAAGTGTATTCAATTTCTTGTGTATACAATCAGTTTTTGAACATGTCTGTTTCAGTTATGTGAAAGTGTTCAGTGGTTGGCAGAAGCCTATCCACAACAACCAGATCTTACAGTCCAGTCTCTGAAGGCTTTCATTAATGATTATCTGTTGAAGAAATTCTTTGATATTGTATTACACAATCTAAAATTAAGGAAGGCAAATGGTTACCTGCATCAAGTACGTATATATGTTTATTGTTATAATCAGGCTTAATTGATTATTAATTAACAAACTTAGATATTTTATGTTATGGCTCTGTCGCCATCATTGTCATGTGATAACTTAAGTTCTATTTGACTTATCCTTCTGAATAATTTGGGGTATTGAAACCTTAAATGTTTTCAAACAAGAGGCCCCTAAGGTGCATAAATGACTCTTTCTGTTATTTGTACATAGAGAGTTTTATTTTCTTCTGATTGTGATGTTTTTTAATGAATTCCTTAGGAAAAGCTCTTTCAGAAAAAAAACATAACATTATTATGTAACTATTACTGTTTTTGACATAAAGGGTATTTAAAAATTTTTGACTTTTTTATTTTTCATCCAATTTTAATGCAGTTTTTTTGCAAAATAATCATCTTTATGAGTATTAGATGTTGGGCAATCAGTTTAAAATCATGATCGATTATAATCTTGAGTTGTTTTTATTGATATTAATTGTAAGTTAAATCAATGGGAAACCCATAATCATTTGTCCACAGAAACTAAATAAGCTATCTGCACCTAGTCATCTGGGTAAATATATATATATAAATAATATAAAGCAGCTTCATGGATTCTTGGGTAAAAATAAATTAACATTCACTATGTAGTGTTTGTTGTTTTTCCAGAAATTTGGATTCAATATATCTGTAGATCAAAAAACAACACTGGGTAAAAACAGGGTGACTTAGAGGACTTAAGGGCGAAGTGTGGGAAATACCTGGAATACCTCCGAATAGTCTTTAATGGCTAAGCTAGGGAAATTATGGAAGATTTCCAAAAGCTTGCAGTTATTTTAATGTTTCCTTTCCTGCTACCGGATGCCCCCTTGCTTTCACAAAACAAATGTGTTGCTCAACGATCTTTAAAAGAGATCCAATCAACAAATTGGAATGAAATATTGAATATTAAACTCTATATTTCAATGAAAGCACATATTATATGTATAAGTGAACCGGAACTCGTTGTTCAGCAATTTTCAATTATAAATCTTGTAATAGATTTTTAGCATTGTTGCTCTTTAAACGTCCGAAAATCATTTCATCACTAATGATGAATAAACACCAACGCTTTAAATAGTAAAATGAGACCAATGCCCAAATTACAATCCATAGGTGCCAACCTCTGAAACCTCCAATGGGGGTGATTTTGCAGTGTCAATTATTCATAGGGAAAAAGGTGATTCAAGTTATGTAATGTTTTATTTCAAAATACATCATACAGTGTATGTACTATTACATTCTGAGACATGGCTAAATGAAATTCTAAATTGATCTAAATTTTGAAAAGTACTCACCAAGATTCAAGATTGTTGACGCGTATCCATGGTATCGTTCAATGCTGAAGGGAAAAACTACGAGGATCTCGAATGTGGGTAATGCGCGGTGTAAAACCGGAAATGCAGATGATTCTAAACACCCGCGCGGGTGACGGATGGATGCAGGTCATTCCGAATTTGACGACGAAATTGCGGGTGTGACCCGTGCAAGGCGGGTGACTTGACGACTATGCAATGGGTTCAGCAAATTACTGTGTCCAACACATTATTGCTTTGTATCAAGCAATATACTGTGTCCACACATGCTTTTAATATACATTTTTTTTTAATTTTATTTATACAATAATCGTTCTTAACTATTACATTGTAATGCTTTATCTGTATTAAAATCTTGCCATGATATTAATAATTTTTTTCATATCTTTGTGCAATCACTTGGTGTCCGTCGTACTTTGTAAACTTTTACATAAAATCTCCTGTAAAACTACTGAAACAAATTAAACCAAACCTGGCTGGAATGGTCCATGGGTATGTCCCTTTCAAAATTGAGTCTGACAACCCTGCCTTTCATTGGAGATGGCTGCTGTTACCAAAAATAGAAATTTCTTCAATTGTCCATTGCTGCTTATTATCCCCTCCCCAACGAAGTTGCAAAGGGATATAGTAACGCTTCCGTCCATCCTTCCTTCCGGCCTTCCGTAACATTCTTGTGAACACTCTAGAATCAACATCCTTCAATGGATTTTGACCAAACTTGGTACATACTTAGTCCTTAAGAGAATCTGGAACCCTATTGATTTTCAAGGTCAAAGGTCAAGGTCACCAGGTCATATTTTTAGGCGAGGGGATACACCACGCTTTGCGTTGCCCTTGTTTATACCGTATTTTTCGGACGATAGGTCGATATTTTTTTTCCTCAACACGCTGGCTTCGACCTAGCGTCCTACAAGGATTAAATTAAAATAATATGGAATCCTTAAAAAAAATCTTGATAAAAATGAGGATTTTGTTTACAGTATTTGGGGGGGTATATAGGTTTCACCCTGTCTGTCTGTCCGTCTGTCTGTCCGCATAGAGGGTACATGGTTTGTCCGTGCAACTCCTCCTACAGTTTTTCTGCTAGGAAGTTTTTATTTTGCAGATCATTTGTACATATATCAAAGATGTGCATGTGGTAAGGATTTTGATTTTTGTGCATTTTTACCAAAAATATAGATTGTTGAACTTAGTCATTTTTTGGTGAATTTGGCAAAAAAGGTACATGGTTTGTCCGCACAACTCCTCCTAAAGTTTTTACACTAGGAAGTTTTTATATTGCAGATCGTTTGTGCATACATCAAAGATGTGCATGTGGTAAGGATTTTGATTTTCATGAATTTTTACCAAAAATATAGATTGCTGAACTTAGTCTTTTTTTGGTGAATTTGGCTAAAAGGTACATGGTTTGTCCACGCAACTCCTCCTACAGTTTTTACGTTAGGAAGTTTTTATATTGTAGATTGTTTGTACATATATCAAAGATGTGCATGTGGTAAGGATTTTGATTTTTGTGCATTTTTACTAAAAATATAGATTGTTGAACTTAGCCATTTTTGTGTGAATATGGCAAAAAGGGAACATGGTTTGTCTACACAACTCCTCCTACAGTTTGTAAGTTAGGAAGTTTTTGCATTGCAGAACATTTGTACTCATATCAAAGATGTGCATGTTGTAAGGATTTTAATTTTCATGAATTTTACAAAAAAATATAGATTGTTCAACATAGTTATTTTTTTTTTATTTGTGAATTTGGCTGAAAGGGTACATGGTTTGTCAGTGCAACTCCTCTTACAGTTTTTATGCTACGACGTTTTTATTTTTGTTGAATGTGTTAAACATTATAATTTGACAAATAATATATTTTCCATGTAGACTTAGTTTTCAATAATCTTGGACACAGTCAGACTGAAGAGGGGGGTATTAGTCCCGCTATGCGGACAGTTCTAGTTTGTTGTAGGTTTATTTCTGAATTAGACAAGACTCATATCATCGATGTTCTTGATGTTATTTTTGTAAATTAAAGTATACTAACTGGGGGTGCTATTCCGGAAAAAACATGTTCAACATCCGGAAAAATCAATATTCAGTGTGTTAGCGAAAATCAGTTATAATATTGTATTATTTAATCAAATATATACTAGTAATATAAAAAATGTATCTTGTTGATTTGTTATGATCTCATTGTCTACCAGTAATTTTAGAAAACAAAAGGCCAATCAAATTTATTATTAGAACACACAGATGTCCAATCAAGAGTTGTTTTATTAATTAACAATTTGTAAATATTTCTAGTCGATTTGTAACACTTGGATATTTTTACCGGAAAAAAAAAATCCAGCAAACACCAAATTTTAATTTGATTGCTCCAACAAAAATGAACATGAAAACTAAACAGGGGGAAAATATAAATAACGAGAGAGAAAAAACACCAAACAAACAACAACTCAGTCGAAACAAGTGTTGAACATTTATTATATACATATTGGTTTATTTTTGGTTACTGTGATGTCATATCTAAATATAGCCTTCCCGTCCAACACAAGGTTATATTAAAAAAAAAAAAATGTTGGATTTATTACCGGTACATCTCACAATTAACGTGGGGAACATGCTTTTTATACTACATATACTGGAAAATAATTATACCCCCGCTCCCCGAAGGGGGAAGGGGTATACTGTTTTACCTCTGTCCGTTCTTCCGTTTTCTCAGTAATTATTGATGGCAGAAATCTGATATTTGGTCATAAGCTTCATATAGGTATGCCATATTGTGGGTAGCGTTTTTGGACCTGTCAGATTCCTACTTCCTGTTTGCCGATTTTGTTGATTTTTATATACATTTAACATATATACACATTTTTCGTCACATTTGTCTAAGCAACTATTGATGACAGGAATCTGATATTTGGTCACAAGCTTCATATAGGTATGCCATATTGTGGGAAGCGTTTTTGGACCTGTCAGATTCCTACTTCCTGTTTGCCGACTTAGTTGGTTTTTATACACATTGAACATATATGCACATTTTTC